>RJWM01010124.1:0-2500 GCA_004363535.1 Dasyprocta punctata
CACTCATCCAACCATATCTGCCTTCTCAACCCACTGCACACCAAACCCTCAGCATTGCGAGAACTTCCTTATCTAAGTCTATTCTACACACTTCATTTCAACTCATCCATCCCATTTTTCTGCCATGTAACACCCAGGACTCACTAAAGGCACAATCAGAGGAAAATATGTTTAAATTATGATGATTTTCACACTTCCCAGTGTGATAACATAATATTCAAAAAAGAAAATCATGAATTTTAGAGTAGTATCAATATGATGAGTATTGAAAAAATCAGAATATTTTTAATAAATTTTCAGAATAAGGACTTTTGTGATCATACCAGACAGGCTTGGATAATCTTATTTTAATGTCAGATTATTAGCAGTGGCAGTTTCATCTGCAATCTTAATTGTCTTTGCAGTGTGACCTAATGCATTCACAAAATTCAGGCATTAGATTATGAACATGGGTGGGGGGCATTATTCCACCTCCTATGTCCAGCACTCACTAGTCACCATCATTTCTGTACTGGGCTACTACGAACTCATCTAGCTAAGTGTCCCTTCAATTAAGCAAATCTCCTTTGAAGCATTTTTCCACACTGTGGGCAGACCAGTGTTTCCAAAATATTCCTTACATACATCGTATTTTCTTTCTTAAACCTGTTCCATTATTTTTCATTGACTTAAAAACATAGCCAAATTCCTTATTTGAGCTCCTAAGGCTTCTTGGGACCAATTCTTAATACATTTCTGACTACAAATCCCCCCTTTCCTTCAATGAGCCCTAAGAAGCCTAAGTCACATTTATTACATCAACTCTCCCAATCCATTTTCTCTAACTTCTGCTCCCACTGTTCAGCCCCCCAACCTTTCATTTCATCTCTAACCCTAAGTTTCTGTGCTGGGTTCAAATCAAGTGTCACTTCCTCAGGGAGGTTACTGTGAAGTCCAGAATAATCCCTTTCTTATGTTCTCCCCAAGCTCCTGTGTAATTATTGTGCTACAAAAATGATTACTTCAGATTATAGAAGTAATGCATGAACACATGCTGGCTGTGCACAGTTCAAGCAATAAAAAAGGATGCAGAATAAAAGCTGAAAGTCAAATCCTACACCTGCTTCCATCATGATATTCCAAACCTGGACCTTTTTCTGTTTATTTTTGCTGTTCCTGAACACGATCTAAATTTTCACACATAAATATGACCACATTATGTACTCTATGCAGGATTTGCTTTTAGGTGCCATTTAAACAAGTTTGGCTCTTACGTTAAAAAGACACAGCAAATATTGGCTACCTTCCCATGTGAGTACATATATTAGTAATATTTGTTTCTTTTCAAATCTCTGTAGAGTTTTATTAAAAAGAATGTGCTATAATTCATCTATTGATTTTTTATTGATTAGTATTTAAGGTTTTCTTTTGCTCTAACAAACAACACTCCAGTGAGACTCTCAGTGCATGGATCATTATACATAAACATAAGCAT
This sequence comes from Dasyprocta punctata, assembly GCA_004363535.1. Taxonomy (NCBI): domain Eukaryota; kingdom Metazoa; phylum Chordata; class Mammalia; order Rodentia; family Dasyproctidae; genus Dasyprocta; species Dasyprocta punctata. The sequence goes on from RJWM01010124.1 coordinate 1,475, forward strand.
TTCTGTGGCACACATGGTCAGATCCAGAAATAATATAGTTGTGACAGTTAATCTTCATGTCAACTTGATTGCATTAAGAGACACTTAGAGGAGTGATTGCATGGGTTGATCCACTGAAGAGTTCATGACTGAATGGGTTAGTAGAAGGTGTGTCTGGATGGAGGAAGTAACCTTGAAAGTTATATCCAAACCCACCCCTTTGCTTTCTGGCTCCTTCTCTCTCACTTTGCATTTGGCTGCCATCAGGTGAGCAACTTTCCTACTGATGCTCTTCTGCCATTATATTTCTACCCTACCACAGGCCTAAAGCAATCGAACCAGTGACCATGGACTGAAACCTCAGAAATCATGAACCAAGGTAAATCATTTCTCCTTCAAGGTATTTAGTCACAGTGGTGAAAATCTGACTTATATAGAAAGAGAGGCGTAGGCAATAGCTTGCTAGGACAACCTTAACAAAGTACCACACACTAGCTATCTTAAACAAGAGACAAAAATTTCCTCACATTTCTAGAGGCTAGATGTCCAAGATCAAGACATTGGCAGGGTTGATTGAGACCTGTCTTCCTGGTGTGTTGATAGCTGTCCTCTCCCGGTGTCTTCACATTGATTTCTCTCTGTGTGGTGGTGTTCCAGTTTCCTTTCCTTTTAAGAACACCAGGCCTACTGGATTAGGATCTACCCTAATGAGCTAATTTTAACTTAATAGTCCTTATCTCCAACACAGTCACATTCTGTTGTGTTGGGAGATAGGACTTTAATATATCAGTCTGGGAGGGACATAATTCAACTCATAAAACCATGCATGGATAAAGTTTTAAAAATGCTGGCAACCTGACTTTGAGAAAGCTTAGTCAGTGGTCGTGAACCTATGGCATATGTGCTTCACTGTAGGCTCTGCAATCATTGAAAACTCTAAAAGGTTCACATTGCTGGCCTAGATTACTTTTGTTTCTAGCCAGCACTGTTGGAAAGCAAAGTGGATCGTTCCTGGAAAGTCACAAATCCCTCAATTTGGGCTTCATT
>RJWM01010124.1:7500-65000 GCA_004363535.1 Dasyprocta punctata
ATGTGAGGTTTCTAGTGAGGATTATTCAATAGCATTGTCATTTCCCTTACTTTGTTATCACAGTAATAACTCCTTGGAATTCAAATCTGAAAAAAAAAAAAAAAATTCCAAAAGGCATTTTTCCCCCTCCAACTTATTACTACTGTTAATTTGGGCAAGTTTATTGGAGGATGATGGGATTATGATCTCTTTTAAAATGGAAAGGATATATTGTCCCTACTTTCTATAATGTTAGAATTACAAAATATGTAAATTCAGAAATGACTGCCCTTCCCTTTGCAAATATAATGCAAGACTACATTTTGAAGCACATATTCAGAAAAAAAGTTTTTTGAACTCTCATGTAAAGATAGGAAAATTACATTACCATTGTGAGATTCAAATTTAAAATACATTTCCTTAGTAGAAGACAGGAGCTTTCTGAATTAAAAGAACATTTAAAGTTGCTGCTTAGAAATTCTACTTTTCTGCATGCAACTAGATTTCACTGGCTACTTGTTTAAGATTTGCAAAGTGGAAATTACTCATATACCCATTACTAGTAGAACGCATAAATTGTGGTATACTATCGCAGTGGAATGTTACATAGCAATAAGAAAAAACTATGTAGAAATATGTGAGGAATTTTCCATATATAATGTTAACTGAAAAATCCAGCTACAAATGAGTGCATACTTTATTATATGAAAGAGAACTTTATAGATAGGTCAGACCCAAGCAGAAGAATGCCTTCAGTCAGAGTCCAACTACATAATGGAAAGAGCCCCATATGACATGTTAAAATGAGTGACTTAAAAGAATGAACACTCTTCTCTGGACCTCAATTATCTCACTGAATCAAGGCTTGGAAAAGAAAATTTGTAGGTCCTAACCAAGCCTACAAAGCTTTAAACCAAAGTGAAAGGAACCCAACATTTTCTCTTATCTCTCCAAAAGTTTCAAAGGTTTGACACCTCTTCTTGGTCCCATTCAAGCTGATCACAAGAGATGCTTCCACCTCCCATGGATTCCTTAAGGAAATCAGATCTCAAATGATTCCATGAAGCTCTAAAATTCTATAATTCTTTGAAGTTTTGAGAACTAGAACTTTAAGAATTACTAAAATCTGTATTAAGAGTGATGGAAAATTGCAATATTACAATATCTCTGTTGTATAATCAACCCCAAGACAGACATCTTAGACAATGAAATGTTGTTAGATAGCCTTTAAATCATACAGAACATCATTTCATTTTCTGAGATTTTCCACTGCTGTCATTTTTAATTATTTCACCCACATTCTTCTATAGCTATCATCCTGCATCCTTGGCAGTACCAAAGGCAATATCATGCATGGTTGAGAGTTATTATTTAAAAAAATGGTCTTAGCCTCCAGCTTCATGCTATGTATCATAATATCATAAATACAGGGCTAAAGGGCATTTAAAATCAGAAAAATATTCACTGAGACACAGTCCTGACCTGTAAATGTCAAGATGTTTTATTATAGAAGTCTCTCAAAAATGGGCATGGAAGGCATATCTTGGCAGCACAAATAGTGGGGCACAGGCAAATGATGGTACATCCACCACTGGGTATCAGTTATTAAAATCTGAGCAATGTTAAACAGCAGAAAATCTGGTGTACAATTAACTGCTCCACACAGTACCCTCCTGCCCCTTAAATTCCTTTTTCTGGCCAAATAGTTGCCTCTTTAGAACTATAATTCCTTAACTACTTTGCTGCTAGCCTAGACCACGTGACCAAATTTTTACCATTGAAATAGATGGAAATTACATGTACAATTTCTAAGTCATTTTCCTAAAGAAATAGAGATGCCTGTTCTGGGCTTGATTCCAAGTATTTATCCCCACTACTTACTACTTAGAAATGATGACAATTCAAAGAACTTTGAAAATCACATCTTCTGGATGGCAGAGCCTCTCAGCCTGGATCCCTGGATTATGTTGTGGAGCAGAACTTGCCTTCTACCCTATGCTCTTAAGAGAGAGAGAGAAATAAACTTCTATTTTGTTTGATAAATGATATGTTTTAAGGTTCTTGCCTTTGCCTCAAGTAACCCACTAAGGAAGTGCTATTTACTTGTAAATGAGTAGAAAAAGATAAAAGGAAAGAGAAGAACGTTCAGTACTTAGAAAAACACAAATGAGAGAGAACCCAATACAATTTAACAAACATTTCTATATACACATTTGTTTATAGGGAAGAACTTGAGGTGCATAATTTATATTAGCCATCCTCTTCACTGAGAAATGTATGATGAAGTATGTTAATTCTAACTGTCCACAAGTCACTCCTTACAGGAAGCAGAAGGCCAGCAAGAGTAACAGAAGGAATGAAAGGGCATACATCATCTGTCCATCAGCGCAATATGAAGTAAAAAAACCTTTTTCAACCAAAGTTAAGCCAAACAAAGACCTAACCAAAAATAGGACAAAAATAAAAGCCAAGTAGAAAATAGTGTATTTTGAGTTACGGTATTACACTGCCAGGGCCACATTGTTTCTTAACCACACACCCCCACAGCACAACTTCAGATAAACTATAAAAATTACAAATAAGGCCAAACATGTGTTGAGTGTTTCATATGTTTGGTTGTTCCTCTGTGTGTGTTTATGTTGTTTATCAGAACTCTGTGAGATTTAATACATATCATTACCATTCCTACTTTTCAGAAGAGGATGTAGAAGTCTCCTAATTGGCTATGTTAGTCTTCTGTGTTCTTCATTACCAACCCATGTTCCTTCTTCTTAGTAACAGCACAGAATGTGATCGATCAACCGTGGCTGAAATTTTAATGTTTCTCTCATCAACATAGAGAATATAATTTTTCTTCTGTTTAATATGGGTGGCCTGAAGTGAGTGTGGAATTAATTATGCTTTGCTAATTTCTGGGTTCAAGTCTTGTGTAACTAGTAGGCTCATTTATTCTCTCTTGAAACATTTGTTGCAAGAGTACTGGTTCCAGCTACACTGAAGTCATCACACCGAATAGCAAAGTGCAGGTGCTCCATGAGACAGCGACAGCTGAGCTCAGCCTTCCAGCCATTCCCACCCAGGTCCACACGTGGAGTGAAGCTGTCTTGGATGCCTCAGGCATTCTGTCTTCTAGATGTACAGCATGAAGGGATCCCTAACAACACTACGTGAGATAAAAGGGCCAGCGGCTAAGTGTTGCCCAAACTTCAGACTCAGAAAATCATGAGACGTAAAAATAAAAGTTGCCTTTATTTTAATCGCTAAGCTTTGGAATATTTTATTACACAGCAGGACATCACTGGAACGTAGCATTAACTGGAGATAACAATGAGAGTGGAAACCATACTTTTACACACTTTTGTTAGCCCCATGCTCTAGCCACCAGACAAAAACATCTTTCAGAAGTTGGATTGACTGTTTCTGGACATCAGGTTCCTAATGACCTCTGTGCAACTGGGAAAACTTACTGAGACACTTTCAGTTCTGCTAATTGCATCTGGGGGAGCTTCATCTACTAAATGTAGAAACAAAAGGGTATATCTATTTATACTCTATCTTCTGCTGGAGAAAGCACAATAAAGTCATCATGGAGATCAGTTCTGCGTCTTACAGGAGCCGCTAGTCAGTGCTCAGCAGCCGTGACACAATTGAGATCTCCTTTGTGCTTTCCTGCATCGTGGAACACAAAATGTAGTCATGCACAAATTAGAGAATCAGAGGAAATTTCTATAGTGAAAGACATTTGCCATGAATTGGTTTTAATTTTAATTATACATGCTGTAATACAACGTAAGTAGTATACCTTTTAAGACATCCCAAAGAAATAGTCTAATGGAAGGCAGTGTCTATTTTTGAAAGGGTAGTGATTTGGTTTTTATTTTACATTCAATAAAATATATACAGAATAATTTTTCTTGAATGCTGGTAACCACTATATTTACTTGCTAGTTTTTCTTTTAGAGACATATATACAATTCTATTAAATATATAAGCATCTTTCTATCAGTATTTTAAAGAAATTGAATTTTTGACTTTCATTTTAAGTGGTTTCATAATTTTTAAGTGGTTTACATATGGCTTCTATTGTATATTTAGGTGCAATTACATTAAAAGTCTTTTTGTATTCTCATGAGACTAGAATTTCTTCTTGGACCAAAATCTAATAATAAATCTTTCCTAGTAGTTTTTGTTGAAAGGTATGCCAAAGCATTATTTTGTTTTTTTTGAAGAAAGGTAGAACTGCTTTATTTATTTATCTATCTATTTTAATACTCCTTTTTTAAAATTTATTTTTATTTTTTATTTTGAAGATAATAAAACCAAATAAAATAAAACAGAATAGAGTCAATCAAAACAAAATGGTGAACATGGTACAGGACTTCAAAGCAAGATAATAGGAAATCAACAATGGTTTCTATAATGTTTCTGTTATCTTCAAAGTAGCTGCCTGTACCATCAGACATAATAAAATCAAACCAAAAAAAATAAACACAGTATAAAATCAACCAAAACAAAACAATGAAAGCAATATAAGGCTTCAAAACAAGATAATAGGAAATCAACAATGACTTCCATAATATACTTTCTTATCTTTGAAATAGCTGCCCATACCATCAGATATAATAAAATCAAACCAAACAAAACAGAACAATGAGAACAATATAGGAGTTCAAAACAAGATAATAGGTAATCAACAATGGCTACTGACTTCCCTTTTTAGATGTTTCCTCCCCTTTTACTTTCACAATATCTATTTTACATTTTGGATCCCACTGACTCCTTCAGTTTTTTATATTAGGGAGACAACACAATGTTCACCCATGTGATTCTGAACCACTTCACCCATGAGCATGATCTTAAGTTGCATCCATTTACCTACAAGAGCCTCAGGGTTATCTTTCTTTATAGCTGAGTAGCTCTCCATTGTATAAAAATGCTGTGTCTTTCTTATCCATTCTGCAGTTGTTGGCAACCTACCCCTGCTTTTTATGGTTTCCTGCCACATGGAACATTATTTTCTCTCCTTTGACTTTTAGTCTATGAAATTCCTTTAATGTTAAACGTGTTTTTGTATAAAGCATATTGATAGATCCTGTCTCCCATTCCACTTTGCCTATATTTCTTTTTATTGATGAGTTGAGGCCATCTACATTAATGGTTAGGGCCAACATGCACTGGCTCATTTGTGCCTTACTATTTCGCTGCCATTGGCTCCCTACTTTTCCCCCTCCATTCAATTGCTTGCCCTGCTTGGGTATCCCCCTCTTCTGCTGTTCCTGGAACCATGGTCATTTTTATCTCTCTCTAGAATGTCCTTCAGCACTCTTTGTAGGGTTGGTTTGGTGGTCGTGAATTCCTTCAGTTGCTCTTTGTCATGGAAGTATCTTATTTCTCCATCATTTTGAAAGGCAGTTTTGCAGGGTACATCAATCTGGGTTGGAAGTTGTTTTCTTTCAGGACTTGAAATACTTCACTCCAAGCTCTTCTTGACTTGGTTTGTGTCAAGAAGTCTGTCATGATTCTAATAGATTTTCCTTTATAGTTGATCTGTTTCTTTTCTCTAACAGTTTTTAATATTCTGTTCTTGTGCTGAATTTCTGGGCTCTTGATTATTATATGTCTGGGTATAGATTTATTTTCATTAGGGCTAGTTGGAGTTCTATATGCCTCATTTATGTGTGCCAGATCCTTTTCTTATGCTTGGAAAGTTTTCTGCTATTGCTTCTGTAAATGGTCTTTTTGTTTCATTTGTGTTGACCCATGCTTTTTTGCTGACACCTATACTCTTAAATTATTTTTCTTTGCATCATCTTACAGGTGTTTGTTATTTCCTGGTTCTTTGTTATTTTTAAGAGATTTTTTTCTTTTGTGTTCACTAGCTGCAAACCTGTCTTCAAGGTCTGAAAATTTACCTTCAGTTTCTTTCAAGCAGTTTTGCCAGCTTTCAGAGGAGTTCTTAATTTCCTGGATATCTCTTTGAATCTATTTCATGCATTCTAAATGTTTCTTATATTGTTAACTCATTTCCTATCCTCTTCTATTTTTTATGTATGTCTTCTTTAGATATGCTCAGCAATTGTTTTATTATTTTTTTATTTCTTCTTTTACCTGAGATAGTATTTCTAATCTAATTTCTTTCATAGTCTCAGGAAGTTGCTTCTTTACTTCAGTTGTCATCACTTCAGGGACAAGTACAACATGAGATCCCTTCTGAGTCCATGGTTCATGGAGCCAAAGAATAATGCTCACCTCCTCTTTATGCTATTTTCATGTTCCCTGTGTGGAATCACTGTCTACACAAAAGGAAGAATTACATGGTCATAAACATAACACTGAAGGACACAATGTTTTTAGTGTGTCTGACACCTTATTGTATTTAAAATAACTATAAAACAGCTGCTTGCCTTCCTGTTATAACAAATGGAGGGAACCTGGCACCTTTTCCATACTGTATCTCCAGGAAAGTGACTCAAAACTGTGTTTATTATATTTATTGGAAGAAAAAGAAAAAGAGCTCAAAGAGTAATGAACTTTTTCAAATCTTATTCCTTCATTAAAAGTTGCTCAACACAACTTTCTTCAATGATACACATGCTTGAAATGTATTAATATCTGTCAATAGGGTAAGGGACTGAACTATTTTTTACATTGTAATTAATTTAAGTATCTGTATGTGGCTTCTGCATAGCTTCAGTTCATCTTGGAACCTTGGACTACATATAGTATCCGAGAAGACATCAATAGTACATGATTTCCCTATAATTTATTAGACTGATACAGTGCCAGTTTCCCTGATTTCTGACATTTGTAGGTATCTGGTTTTAAAGTAATTAAGTTTAGGACTCCTAATCTTATCAGCGTACTGTATTACAGTTTATATGGAACATTTAGGCTCACAGACTGCACTCACAGTCCTCCAAATGGGAACTCAACTGTATGTGTCATGGTTTCCCCATCAAAATCCAGCAAATCCAGGATTATAGTCTATTTATACACTGGTCAGTTAGTAACTTAAACTCTGGTGAGAATAGTTAAACAGGGTTAACTAGAGATATGGTATTAGAATAAAAAACTAGGAGATTCTGCCAGTTAGCATGCAAATGGGACCAAAGTAATGTATAATAATTTGTGCTAATAAGGATCTAAGCAGTGTACACTGAAATTATGAGGGGAAAGCCTCGAGGAGGCTAGGAGCCCCTCAAGCAGAAATCGGATCAGAAACACATATTCTTGCCAGAGGCGGAACACAATGACCTTCTATCCATAGTTCTCACAATGACTTCTCGTCTCTTTTTTTCTGAGCTAACCTGAGAAAGTCTCTGGTCTCTAAAATATACAGATGCAGTAGAGTAGTGTTGGACTGAATGCTTTCCCCATTCTCCCACTTAAAAAGAACTTGAGACATGTAGAACTGGTGAACCTGGTGACAAATCCAAGTAGAAGAATAGTGTATAACCTTCCTTACATGTGTCCCTTTTGGGGCTTCCTGCAACGTGTCCTGCAACTAAGTAATGTTGAAAATAATGATGAAAAGTATAGTACAACAAACAAACCAGTAACATAATTGTTTCTTTAACATTAAGTCTTATGTGTAATACATAGGTGACTATGCTACACTTTTATAGGAAGGACTGACAGTACAGAGGGCTTATTCATGCCAGCATTGATAGAAACACATGAGCAAGGCAATGGGCTATGATGTTACAATGGCTAGAATGTCTCTTGGCCATAGGAATTTTCAGCTTGATCATCATCTTATAGGACCACTGCTGTCTTTATGGCCTCTTGTTGAATGAAATGTCAGTCATTACCCTGAAAATTACTCTATTTGAATAAGGGGAATGTCAAATGGTGCAGGATGGTATACTTTGGCCTGGCAGATGAGGAAGGCCAAACCTGGCATGATTCTCAATGTCTTAGATTGGATTTCTAAAAGCAGAGCTTAAGGCAGGCATTTTGATGCTCATTATTTCTTCAGGGAGAATTTTCAGGGAATCAGAGTCAGCGGGATTAAGAACTGAGTGAGGCTGGGGTCTTAGCTGGCCTCAACCTATATCAAGGGGAGATCTTGAGCATCAGCTGTTTCTCAGGCAAGGGGCAAATGTTTTGTGTTTCCGGGTCAGGCATTGCCAGTGAGTTGAGCATCTTGGATGGAGATGATCCTGTTGCCAAGAATAATTCTCTAGGAAAGAGTCTCCCTGTGTGCTGTTAGTAGCCACCACCCATGGCAGTAGTGGATGGCACACAGGCCCAGAAAGCAGGACCTGGGGAACTGAGTGGGGCAATATCTTCTACATACTTCTTTCTACATAGGAACCCTGATTGGTGGGATAAAATGGTGTGTTTAAAAATTGCCTATACTGATTTCCATAAAGGGCTTCCTCAGACTGAGAACTGTTAAGGATGTAGAGATTCTGGGAGCTTTTTGAGTAGGTAAAGCGGGATACCTGTGACAGACAGTGAAACACAAAGAAGACAAGAATCAAAGCCATACAATGTAATACTTGGAAAAACATGGATATATTTTCTCCAATGCAAGGGTGACAGGATAGGGGATCATAGCACTCAGCAGTGACATAAGCATTAACTTTGAATCAAGGGAATAAACAGGACCAAATGTACTTAGCACACATGAGGCATGGCCCATAGTAGCTGCTTTTAGGTATTTTTTGACATTTGAATATATGATTAAAATTAATGGATAAAACTTTGAATAAATCAATAATAATTCCTAATTTTGATTCCTATCCCATTCCTCATTTATGTTATTCTGTCCATAGTTTATAAATTAAAATTTACCACAGAGTAAGATATATTATTAAAGAGAAAACCAAACTAAACAGCCATCCAAAAATTTATGATACAAGCAAATTAGTCCACTGATACCGTGTGTTATGCTTATTTCATTAGTCACAAAGCTATTTGATGACAGCTTGTTGTTGATGAGCAATGCTTATTCTCAACTCTATAACACTTCCTTGAAGTATAGCTATAATTCCATATCAGTAAAGTAAGATAATGAAATAGATAACTGCTGTATGTGCAATATATAAATTATTGAAATTGGATCAATTCATGTTTTTCATTTGACTAATAAAAAGTATTTGATAGTTTAAAAAATCGTAAGTTTGGAGCACATAATAAACTATCATTACTATCTCCACAGAAGGAAAAATAGGAGAGTATTCAGTATGATCTTCATTCCTGAGAATTAAGTGAATGTTATTGATGTCATTTTCCAAAAAGAAGAAAGAAAAGGAAATACTTTCTATTTCAGTTTTGCTCAAAAATGTGATTGAGGAGAGGTAGAAAGAGGAAAGGTCTTGGTTTGAATTCCTATTTTTTTCTTAATATGAAAATTCTTTCATAAAAATAGGAAAATCTTTAAGAGACTTATAAAGGTAAATCAGATTATACATTTACCTATCAATACATGCACATATATTCAACATAGATCATTCTTTGATGTAAAATCCATCTGATTGGTGATAATTCAATTCCCAAAGGAGAAAATAACCATGTCAGTGTTCAATTGTGTTCACAGCTCTGCACATTTTATAATATTTAATATGCATCTTACATATGTTACATATGTATGTACTTCAGGTGATGAACTTTGTGTATTAAATGTGTATCTGATATCTGAAAACAAAATTAGAGAGTGGTGGACCCAAATAGCTGTTGGCTAGTATCACTAAAGAATATAATATCTAAGGACAAAATGAATACATCTTCCTGAGTATTACCTTGCTAGGGGCACACCAAAATGGTATTTTGGTGGGGAGGGAGAAAAGGAGCAGTTTTTTTTAAAAATTGAAAGCAGTAGGAATATTCTCTTCCACCTCACAACACATTCTTGCTTCTATGAAGCTCCAGTTTTCTTCCACACTTGAGCTCTCTTTGAAAAACCTAATGAAAGTTGGTATTCTAACAAGATGTACCACACTCGGACCTTGAGTTCTTCCCTGTAGCCCAAGCTTAGCACTGTGCACTTCCTGGAGGGAACAAGAGCCAAAGCTAAGGGGCTCAGGCTGAAAGACACTTAGGAAAGCTTTCCTCCTCTGCTTTTCTCCTGTCTGAATACTGAGAGCTTGGGCCTGTACTCCATGCCATAGCTAGCCGCTTTAGAGAGGAGAACCCCGGCTATGACCACACTGATGGTTTTAAAATCCTGTGATCACGGCAATGTCTCCTGGTCTATGCTGGATTTTAAATGTCTCCAAGGCCCAGGTTTTGAAGGCCTGGTTGCCAGTATGTGATGCTAATGGGAGGTGGCGGAGCTTTCTAGAGATGGAACCTAGGAGAAGGAAGGTGGGCCTTTGGAGACAAAATGTCTTTGGGACCCAAAGGAAACTTTTTCTCTTTGCTTCCTGGGTGACATGAGGTGAACAAACGCCCTCCACCATGTGCTCTGGCTATGATGTACTTTGCCACCACAGACCCAAATCAGTGGGGCCAAGCAACCATGGACTGAAACTGTGAGGCAAAATAAGTTGATTATCTCAGGTAATAAAGCTAGTGCATCTCCCTTCAAAATATTTAGCAGTTCCGATTTACTTGTCGATAAAAATTTGAACTGTTGTGCTTATCAGATGATTTCTCACCTGTGACTTCTTAACCCAATCCAGAAAGGCTGTCAGTGCTGATGAGAAAAATTATAACTTTTTCTTTTTAAAGCAATAGCAGGAACTAATTATATCCTTAAATTATGCACATAGGCAACAGAGCATAATAGTAACATCAGTACCTGTGACAGTTTCACTCATGGAAATTATAAATATATACATATCATGGGACAGTGAGGCAGTTTTCCTGAAATAAAAACTATTTCTACTCACCACTAGTTAACATTATGGTAGGTATTCTGCTTGTAACTAGGTTTTGTTGTTTAATGTGGTAATAAAAGAGTGTATATATTATCACAGTTTATTTCAGTATTCTTCTGACTTTAATTAAATATAATATAAACTACTCTAAGAAAGGTTCATGGACTTCCTCAGATTACCACCCAGCAGTTCAAACAAAGGTGAAGATTGTGCCAGTCTTACTTTCTACCAATTATCTCCTAATCTACACGTTTGCTAAAATAAGACAATTATTCATCCCCCAAACACACCTTGATAGTTTATGACCCGGCATTTCGATTTCGTTGCTCCTTGATTTGCATCTTTATCTCCGGGAAAATGTTCCCTTTGAGAATGTTTGGATAGTGTAAGCTCAAAGAAACCTCAGCTGACATTCTCAGGCAGACTGAATATATCTTTTTGTGCGTTTAAGATTGCTGGCCCATGACTAACCTTCAGTCTTTATCATATTTTATTTTCGGTCCATGTGTCTGTCTCTACTGTTTCATTTTACGTCTCTGGATGATAAACACCATTTTTCATCTCCCAACTTCCGCCATAGTAATGCCTATGTTGCAGACACTCAAAAGTTGTGTAGGAAATCGGGGGGGGGCTATTTTCCTGAGGACAATATATTAATAGAACATTCCTGATAGGGCACAACAGTAGAGCAGTAGGGCAACCTGCCAGACCCTATTTGCTTTCAATGATTTTCTGAGTATTGTCATCTGGCAACATCACCATTCTGCTTAAAACCAAATTACTGATTGACTTCAAATAAATCCCAGCTCAACAAAGCATCTCTTCTTATTATAAGCAAGGCTGGCTCCAGGCAAAATGGTGATGGACAAAAGCCTCTCTCAGGAACCTTGACATCCCTCCTAATTAGCTTTGCCTTCCTTCCAGAAGGCACCATGCACATTTCCACAGCAGGCCCTCAGGGATGTTTTGATATCCCAGTATGCCCGGGGATACTTCCTGTAGCAAGTGCTCCAAGATGCCCTCCTAAGAGTTTAGAGGTGTCTCTACTGTCTTCCTAAAAACCTACCTGCAGGACCCGTTTAGGCAGCCCTGCCCTAAGACGGCTGACAAGTTTTAAACCAAACTCCACTCACCCATTAAACACTGACCCCCTGAACACTACTGCACCCTTCTTAGGTGCCATGTGCTATTCCATGGTATAGGATATAGAAATAAAAACCCAGTCCCTGCCCTCAGGGAGTTCACAAAAGGATATGAACAATTACACTTTAACCTATTAAAGTCATGTCAGGAGCACAGAGAAGGCATTATGTTAACTTAAATTCTCAGAAGTAGACTCTTAAACAAGGGATTGGAAGCAAGTCTTTTATTTGAGTTATGTCGGGAGCCAATGCAAGAGAGAATGGAAGTGAACTTGCAGTGCAAAGCAGCCAGTGTAGCCCGCAGCACCACTGTGGCTCAGCCATGATGAAGATGTCAGAAGTGGTGTAGAATGCTCCCTGAGTGGTCCAGATGAGGGGTAGGCAAGTAAGGTGTTTATGCAGCAACTCCCAGTATTTGTTAGTGGGGGAACTGTGCCTGATACACTAACTCTTCGTCATTTCCATCCCGAAGTGTGTGTACCCCCAACAAGTCCCTGTGATTAGAGAAGACTCTCAAGCAAGACTGCCAAGGACTTGCAAAAAGAAGCTGCAGACAGGTAGAGAGAGGGACAGCGAGGGCTAAGGTGCGCTACAGAGTCTGCAGCAGACCGAGCAGGGTGCTGCAGAGGTTCTCCGCAGGACGATTCGCCTGGGAGGTGTCTTGAAAGGCGAAGACCCCTGACCTAGCCTGTGATCAGTGCTGGTAAATGCTGTGTCCTCTTCAAAAGAATGTGTATTCTGCAGCTCTTTCTTAGGAACAGAGTTGATAGATGTCAGTTTATTCAAGTTTACACATGAATTTGCCAAATCTTTTCTTACTCTGTTTGGTGGATTTGTTTTATTACTCATCAAGAACTGTGAATTTTTCTGTTTCTTTTTTCACTCTACGCAGTTTCTTTTTTAAGAATTAGATTTTATTGGTACATTTTAGATACACCTAATGATCACATATGCATCTTCATTCACATATATATTTCCCATTTGCCCTATGTTTCTTTTACTATTTTCTTGGGTCAATCAAGTACTTTCCCTCACTATCAGCTAGTTAGTTATAAATTATTTTGCTCTTCTCCAAATGGTTCCCCCAGAGATAAAGCATATATTTTATCTCTTTGAAGAGTTTATATGTTCAGAATAAGAGCTCTAGCCTGCCTTCCACCATGTTTTGTAATTCTGTACAAACTTAAAGTGCTTTACTACATGATTTTACATAGTCAAGATTCACTTATCTTTACTCATTCTCTTGTACTTCATGTCTATATTTCTTTTAATATTCTCTCTGCTTAAAATTTCCTTTTATTGCAAGTTAGTAGGTGAAAAATATCCTCGGTTCCTGTTAGTCTATAAACATGTTTACTTTACATTAATTTTTGAAGAATTTTCATCTGTACAGAGAGGCTTAAATTTTCTTTTAGGACTATAAAGACGTTATTTTAATGTCTGAGATGCTCAAGGTAGAAACTCTTCCATGTACAACAATTAGAACAGTGTGAAATTTTGTTTTGAAAATATGTTCATCTGTACAGAAAGCTACTAAGGTAGGCAGAGCTTGGTAGCTAAAGACCCAGAAGAGAAAAGGTATATATGCATGAGGTGATCCTGACATTTAGACTCAAGGTTCAGGAGAAATGAGAAACATATTGAAATTTTTCAACCTCTAGGAAAACATCCACACGTATCTCTTTGCAGATCAAAGGAGGCAAAAAGTTGTGGCCATGTTGGGCACAGCTCTTTACCTATCAGAATGACAACATTCTACACATGGAATGATCTATGCATTAGGAAGAAATTTTTAAACGTGTTTGAGCTCTAGGAAGTAGTGTTATGGATTCTGTGAAAGAGGCTGCAAGATTAGCAGTTACCTTAATGCCATTGCATATATGTAGGTGCTGGGTTATTTTTTTTCCCTATGTGTTGGGCTTTAAAACTTCATGCTTAAGTAATTTTCAATCTCAGAGCACTAAGGTAATAACAGCTCAGTACTCTTCCCTTTAGGGACTGAAGGGATTCTGTATTGTTTGTTAAAAACTTCCAGGAGGGATTTCACAAACCTGTCTAGGAATGCTGTTCAAATATTCACCACACACTCTGTCACTCTTCTTAACCAAAACTATTTCATGCTGTAATTTAGGATCCTGCCTCTGGTTCTGTCCTCAGGAGAAATGGATAATTACCACCCCCCACCCAGTCTGTGAATAATTATGTTTTCACCTAGAGTGAGATTCAATTAGCCATTTCTTGGAAATGGAGTTCCTACACACTAGCTCATTTGGACTGGAGGCTCTTTACATTTCTCAGAAATTGCAGAGAGTGAAACTGCCTCTGTTTGCAACTACAATGTAGTTTCTGTTACTCTAGAACTGGAAGAAGGTAAACATAATTTCTCAGGAGATTTTGTAAAACCAAGGAGATCTATCTTAAATATTAGTAAGAGATATGAATTTGTGACAAAAAATAGTTTCCTCCCCACACCCAGGCACATAATTTGGATTTATTTCCCAGTCTTCTATGTGGTTAGGTGTGTTCATATGATTGAATTCAGAATTACAACATATTATTAGTCATTGGTGCGGCTCATCAAATCCCCTGACCAATCCTTAGTTCTCTGCTTTTTCTCAAATGCCAGCTAAACTCAGAGTTCTTTGAAGACTATAGCAGGGTGAACTTGAGACACAAGAAGCCTGGGTGTATGATCGGCATGCTGGAGACAGCCAACCAGAGCCACTCCCACTGGACTGTGAATATCTTTATTGCTCCCAGCCCCAGGAATTTGGATTGTCTGTGGAAGAAGTCAGCCAACTATGCTTACAGAGAAGCAGGAGCCAGGAGCTGCAGGTTTTTAGGAACACACTGGCTTTCTGGAAATAGACTGAGCTCCATTGTGTATCATGACTCTATTGTTCATTGTAATAATGAGTCTCTGGAAAATTCCCCAAGGATTTTGGTTCCTAAGTGAATACATGGAAAGCTGCTGAGCCAGAATCCTTGCAGTAGGATGGAGAATGAAGAGGACATTAACACTTACTGTGTTAAGTCACTGAGAATTTAAAAAACCCTGATATATAGGAACACAAGGATTGTATATAATACTGGATTACTACTTAGCCATAAAAAATTCAGTTATGTTATTTGAGACAGTATGGATACAAGTGGAGATTGGAAAAACTGTGATATATGCCAGGCACAGAAAGATAAAGCACTGCATGGTCTCACTTGTGCATGGAATGTAGGAAGTTGATCTTAGACAAGTTGAGAGTGGAGTGGTAACCAGGGACTGGGGAGCCTAGGGGAAGGGGTGGGATGGAGAAAAGTTGGTCAGTGGGCCCTAAGTTATACAGAAGCAGCTCTGGTGTTGTGTTACACAGTCAGGTGACTATTGAAAATGAGTGGTATTGTGCCTCTCGAAGAGAAGCTAAGAGAAAGGATACTGAGTACTCCCCAACCCCAAGAGTTTTCAGGTTATTTGCTACAGTAAGTGCCTAAGAGTAGATAAAATTAAATCATCAGATATGAAAATCAAGACACAAAAGACATCAAGAAAGGATAGTGTTCAAAGTTTAGAAATGTGCATAACGAAAAGTATTGATAATTTGCCAGTTTTTCTTCTTTGGTGATGTTTTTCTTTTGGTAAAATATTTCTTTACCAATAGGGGTATGCTGGTTAGCTAATGTGACGGACTGCCCTATTTCTTTTTTCTTCTCCCAAGGATATTTATACCACACTTGGAATGGTCTCTGTTGCTTCCTATAAATATATTTCTCTTCTCTTCTTCCAGGAAACAAATGACGAAAACTGATTAAGGTCATTTATTCTGAGTATTTCTCCTATCCAGTCATTATTAGAATTGTAAACTTTTTAATAGATACATCTTCCCCAGCACCCTTCTAAGAATTCCAATCAATAAGTAGGACTTCCTTTTGTTTATTTGCTTTTGTACTAGGAGTTGAACTAGGAGCTTTTACATTGAGCCACATCTACAGCGCTTTAATTTTAATTCTTGTTTTTTTAATTTTGAGACGGGGTTTTGGTAAGTTACTAAAGTTGTCCAGAGTGCACTTAAACTTTCAGTTCTCCTGTCTCAGCCTCCCAGAGCTCTGGGATTGCAGGCATCTGCTGCCACACCTGGCAATAGGTGGGACTTTTAGTTTATAACTGAAGGGGGCTAGAGGCACCTGTGATGGTAGCTAGGGTCTTGGAATACTGAGGGGCTTTGCCTGCCATGGCAGATGCCCCTTGCTTTCAGAGGACTGGCTGTGCAGAGAGTTAAACTTAATTTTCTCCTTTCCTTGTCACTGACCACCAGTCAGCCTCCCTCCTGAAGTTGACAGAAGCATCATCTATCTTCCAGCCCTTAGTTTGATCTCTTTCCTTATTAATATAGTTTGCCTTAGTAGCCCTAATGCCACCATTTTCTTGCCTTTCCATTGACCAATCCTATGTAACTGACAAGTGTTTTCCAGCATGCTGAGTAACTTTAAAGCATTTTCTGGATTGTAAACATGACATTGCTCAGTATTCTCACTTGGCAGTGATGTCACAAGTTGAATTATATCCTTCCAAAAACCAAAGGTGATGTCCAAATTCCCAGAATCTCAGAATGTGACCTTATTTGGAAGTAAGGCTGTTATAGATGTGGTTAATTAAAATGAGGTTATTATGGTGGGTCTTCATCCAATGTGACCAGTGTCCTTACAGAAGGATAAAATTTGGACATTGATTACATATGCCCAAGGAGCAATGATAAATGCAAAGATTTACAAAGCAAGACGTAGTAAACATTTTCAGCAAACTACTAGAAGTTAGGAGAAAGGCAGGGAACAAATTTTTCCTTGTAGCTCTCAGAAGGAACCAACCCTGCTGACACTATGATTGTAGATTTCTAGCTCGAGTTTCAAGGCAATAAATTTCTGCTGAAATCACCAACTCTGTGGCACTTTGCTACACAGCACTAGCAAACTAACACAAGGAGGGCACACAATATCTATATAACTGGGCTGTCTGGAGGATTTCAAGAAAAAATATTCATTGTGTCACAGCATAGTGTCTAATACAGAGAAAGTGCTCCACAAAAGTCAGCTTTTGCTGTTGTTTGCACCACTGCTGCTGCTACCAATCTGCTGAACATGTCACCCATGTCTGGAAGGACAGCCGCCTTCGCCTGGACCATTCCCTTCCCTGGCCTTGATGCACTTGGTAACACATAAATCTATTATGTTGGAGCCCTTCTACTTGATCAGCAAAATGTTGCTACATGCAATAGTAAATGTTAATTGACCTTTCAGACTGCTTCCCTTTGAGCTAAATGAGCCTTGAATTTTTGCTTCTTACTGGCTCTTATGCCTGCACATTGAAATAATTTCTTTAGCAGTGAAGGAAACCTCTTCAAATTCTTCAGTAATAGAATTTAGAATCAGACATGGTATCAGCAGGAGCCAAGACTCTAATGGGATAAACAGAAACAACACGGAACTGAGCTATTCTCTGTGGGCGTTGACAAATTCAATATCGCCTTCGCTGTGTTTCAGAGGTAGGCCCTGTGTAGAGCTTCATGTAGACTCTGTTTGGCAACTGGTGTCCTGGTGGGTTCACCAGGAAGCACTGGCGAAGGCGAGAAATGTCACAGTTCAGGGCAATTATTTTCTTTTCCATTTTTACTTTGGTGCTTTATCTCTGAAAGTGGTCGCATCCCTCTATGACTACAGCTCCTGAAAAAGCACCTGTTTCCTTGTCCTCTTAGGCTTTGACATAAGAAAGGTTCCTTCTGGCTGCTGCAAGTTTCGGGGGACCTCAACATCTTTTCTTTGCTTCTTTAAATCTGTCCACACCTCTGTAGGTATCCCTTACATTGTGGTCTCTTTATTTAAATCACATGGGGTGCACCTTTCTTACCTATACTCTGATATATTCTTGGAGTTTGTGGTTGTTCATGATGTAGATTCTGAGGAAAGGATTGAGTACCAGGAGTTTATTTGAGGAGTACAGAGACCATTATAGGAAAGAAGGGACAAGAGGTGTGAAAGAGAAGACAGTCCATGAAGGTGGGCTGTTAAACAAGTCTCAACGGTGTGCAACTAAAACTGCATTCTGTTAGAGAACTCTGAAAATAGGTTTAAGACAAGTGCTTCAGAGTGACCAAATCTAACCCCATCCTTGGAGGGCAATTGGTAGAGAGGTGCTCTAGGGGAGGGAGAGGGAGGTTAATTCATGAAAACTTCCAGCACGTCTTGTCCCCAGGTTGTACAGCTTCCTTCAGAACCGAAGAGTCCTCAGCCCCAGGCTGTGCCTACCAGCAAATGGAAAGGCTCAGTGTGTAGAGGAGGAGCCCAGAAAGCAGCCCCTGCCTATAACACGTCTGCCTATTTATCTTTATAGGCATGGTATCAAGATTCTCATTTCTGGGAAACTTGACTTACATCATTCCTGCTGGGTATTATCAAATAACACTTTTAGCTGGAGCATACCATTTTACACTTTCCCATCTCACTTGTAACATATTGCTCTTCCCTCAACATGGCCCCTTGTGTTTGCTTTTCAAACTCAGCTTTATTCCGAAACTTTAATTTCACCGTGTCATTTTCAGTGCTGCTTTATTTGCATGATTCTCATCGAACAGGAGCTACTGTAGATGCTCTAGATGAGGGTTTCATGTTTTCCAATGCATGGAGCAGGACATATAGATCTGTAGTGATTAATTTTAAGTGTTGCACACTGTGGCTCCAGATACGGCCAAATACATTTTGCAAGTGTTGAGGTGGATTGTTATTCATATAATTAACGTGTATCTTGTGTCCACTATATGTCTGGGTCTGAGAATGTAATAGTCTTTGAGCACAAGAGCAATCAGAGAAACAAATAAATGATTGCACTGGGGTATAAAGAATGCTTGAATGGAAAAAAGCCCCAAGAGATAGAGGGGTGGGGAGGTGGTGGTGGTGGTGGTGGTGATGGTGTGTGTGTGTTTGTGTGTGTGTGATAACCTGTTCCAGAACTGAGGGCTAAATCAAGGAAGGCTGTGAGTTGACATTAGCTCAGGCAGGATGTGAGGACTGGGGATCCTAGAGGGGCTGGAATAAGGATGTTCCAAATATTTACACAGCCAGCAAGTTGAAGGAGAGGCCAGCACCATTTTAGGAGATGGCAGTAGTTTAAAATCGGCTGGAACACAGTCATAGCAGAAGCCAAGGACGGGAATGGAATGAAGATCAGAGAGAGGCAGAGGGCAGACTCCAGTTTCCTTCTTCGATCCAAGAGTCTTCTTCGGAGAGCCCTGTGAAGGGCTAGGAGGAAAGGTCATGTTTCAAGCAAGGTCTGTGTTCCTCCGTATGTGCTTTGTATCATTTAGGAGGTGATGAACTTTTCCTTTCAACGTAAGCAGCTTCCTTGCAGGGGCTTGGAGACTATTGCAAGGCTTTTAGGAACAGAGGCCTGAGGTCTACTTGCTTGGTCACTAATCCTGACTCAGCCATCCCTGCTTCACACGCTGGTTGCTGTCTGTCGCCGGCAGACACAGTGTTGCCATGCACAGGGCTTCTTCTCGAGGGTGGAAAGGCCCTTGTCTGTTCAGCAGTGACGTCTTCCTGCATTCTCCAGGCAGAATTGGGGAAACACTGGTGACTCCTCCCAGGACACAGAGCATGAGCACAGCATAAGGGTGCAGATGGAAGCAGGGGCACCCCCTCATTTCACCCTTGGGTCTCACTCTGTGCCGCTGTTCACCTCTCTCTTTACCTCTCATGGAGAAATAACCCAGAGTTGTTGCTAATCATGTTACTGTGTGAACAATTTAAGACAGTGCTGGCAAAAATGAGCACAGAGTAAATTTTAACTTCCAGAGTTTTAACTTACTGGCTTCCTAGAGTATCAAGGTGCTTTTTGCTGACAGAAGCTCCTTCCTGTAGATACACTGACATCAGTGTCCATGCACGCACATCACTGTACATGTGTGCTCTGAAATCCTTAGCAAAAAGGTCCCCCAGACTAGCAACTTCATTCACACCCCAAAAAAGTAGTATTTCAAGCTGTTCCCAGAGAACCACCAGCCATTATTGCCTTTGTTTCGTATAATTAAGATCTGCAGTTGAACATCTCTCGCCTCAGGTACAACTTCATTTGTTTTCTGAGTCAGTAGGCGGCACTGCTCTGCACACAACCTTCCCTCTGCAGAAGGTACTGTGCGAGGTTCTCTGCCACAACTCAGTCCTCAAACTCTGCTTTACAAGGGGAGTATAGATAAATTCAACAGTCTTGGGCTTCCTTGCATTCTTGGCCCAGCTTAATTATCTACTCAGTCAAATACAAATTACTTGCATTCAGTGTTACAGTGAGGTTCAACAGCAAGTCGACACTCAATTGATTTCAAACACTCTTAATTATTCCTCTTCTGTCATCCGTCTTTCTTTGTGTCTCAATCTGGCAGCCGAACTCTTTCTTAGGTACCCTAACCTCCCTTGTAGCTTCACCAAACCAATAATTACTCATTTCCTTGTCTTCATGCTTCAAGCATTTAATGATTTGCGACTTAGCCATGCAACTTCTGATAAGCAAACAACCTCCTGCAGATTGTTTTGAAGAAAGCTATTTTGGTAACTTGCACTAAATAAATGGATTATTCAGATTCTAAATCTTTACCCAAAATGGTTCTTTGATCCTCTATATCCCATAATTGTTACTTTGGTGTTCAAAGTATCTTGGTATTGAGTGTGAGAAGAATTGTTTAACAGCTAAATCTCTCCTAAGAATCCCAGTGAATTCATGAGCAAAAGCCATATATGT
Organism: Dasyprocta punctata; assembly: GCA_004363535.1. Taxonomy (NCBI): domain Eukaryota; kingdom Metazoa; phylum Chordata; class Mammalia; order Rodentia; family Dasyproctidae; genus Dasyprocta; species Dasyprocta punctata. The sequence continues at coordinate 28,221 of RJWM01010124.1, forward strand.
GCATATTTATGATCAAGTTTCCTGTTAACTGAAACACAGAGGAACTTCTGGGACATTTTCAGGCTATGTGGTGGTCAAACTGGTCTGAGGACAGAAAGTTTACAGAACACTCATACACCGAGGTCTTCACTTTGGAATCAATTCTTCTTTGAGGGTAATAAGATAGTTCTCTCTATGTATATGCCACTTCACCCTCAAAACCATTCCCCTTTGTCTGGTGAATCAGCCAGAAGTATCACATACCATGCTTTGACTCGCTTAGATGAACTAATGGAAAAAATTGTCAGGAGCTCTGCCTCTGGTCAGAGAGACAAAGGAGAGCTGTAGTCATGGCTGGCAAAACAAAATGGCAGCCAGAATCATGTGGAAGGCAGGATGACAAAGGCACAGCATATTTAACAACCTCCCCTGAGCTCCAAGAGTTTTGTGGAGGCTCTTGGTAATTAATTCCATGTGCTGCTAATTCTGAGAGAAAACTACCTTCTGATTCAACACACTAGAGATCATGCCAGTTTTGAAAAAAGGAAGCGGTCTAGTGCAGGTTGGTTTTCCCCAGGAGGCAGACTCTGAGACGAGGTTGTGAGCACACAGAGTTTATATGCGAGGGAGTGAGGAAATAATTCAGAAAGAAAGATGCTGTCAAAATTCAAGGAGTCAGTGAGCAAGTTACTGCAACAGGAAAGTGGGCCCCCTCCTGCTAGGGAACCCCAAAGTCAAGGTAGATGTGCCTCCAACATGTCTACCATAGCTACCCTGCATCCCTCCCTGGAGCTAGGAGCTAGGGAACTGCAGCGTCAATCCACTGACTCTTGTCCAGATTTGGGGGAAAGATGCTCCCAGGGATGATCCTCAGCTCTTCTTTCTACTCCCTACACAAGGCTGAGTAACCAGGGAAAGGTGTAGGGATGCAGACAAGGCAACAACAACATCTCTTGAGTCTTACAGCTGCCTACTAGTTTCCTAGCTACACATTCTCAGACATGCCTGAGAAGATACACCAGATACAGAGATCTCCAGGCTCCCAATATAAAGTCCAGAGGATCATAGTAAGCAGGACAATGTCTGCACAGAAAAGTAGGTGCACTTGATTACCAAGGACGCTAAAGATATGGTAGGAGAGGGTGAACACAGGAAGAGTTTAAGTAAATGAGAGATGCTATTCATGGAGTTAAGAGTCAAACAAAGGGCCTTAAACTGCAGTCACCAAAATCATAGGCTCCATGGAAAGAAAAGGACTTGATGGTCATTAAGTTACCATCCAGTCTGTACCAAATTGATTCAGTAGCCCACATTTGGTAGAGTTTAAATGGAAAACAACTCATTTTTCTATAGCTACTCCACATAGTCTCATTGCATGGCTTTCCTTTCCTTGCTCTGGACAGTCTGTGAAGACAGCAAAGCTTTCTTGTCATTTTATTTATGAGAATCACCTAACTTTAATGATTAATATTCAAACATTAAGTCACGATTTTTATTCTACTACTTATTAGGAAAAGAAAAATAAAATCACAAGCATATGTAATAATAAGCCTTTTGGGCTCAATATTTTATCACAGAACAATAGTTATTTCTTTCAAGAGTACGCCATGTTGTGCCCTAAGCTTCAAGCTTTTATTTGATCTTTTATTTAAAAACAAAAGATTTGACGGTGCTTACAATTATAAGCATATCTTATCTTGAAGTGAGGGTACTGGTACCTCCCTCTAAAAATCTCTTAGGTCACCAAAACTGCCTTATTATTTTGTATCAGTTTAAATCCATGCAATACCATGTGTTAATATAGCAACATATTTCTGTTTTAGTCCACTTGCTTCACAATTTCGGTGAAATAACATCAAGCAAAGGAAAATGGCAAATTTTCTGGTTCCAGAGATGACAAGTGATGGTAAGAGAATGTAACTGACTATTTTTGAAGGTGACTGGTAATCCTTTCTTTTAGAAAAAAGTTAATAATTGTATTCCTTGTAAATCTGACATTATTCTTGATAACCTAAGAGTGTGATCAGATGTTTATTTAGGGTAATGCTCTTAAACACAGTATGGCAAGGAGAGATTGATGTGACACTTTAATTCCCCAAATGGAAAATGTCAATGAAGAAACAAGAGACTGATTAATTACAGCATCAATTTCTCTCCTTATTCCTCTCTCTCTCTCTCTCTCTTCTTTCTCCATCTGTACTTCATCTATTTCATCTTTCCCTCCTTCTCTTTTCTTCTCTCCTTTCTCCTCCTCCTTTTCCTTCATATGTAAAGCCAAAGAATAATAATCACAAACATTTCTAACCCAAAGGGTCACACAGCACATTAAATTAATGGAAACTTCTTAGTAACATAGCATTGCAAAGCAGTCATGCTATTATATGTTACTACATTGTAATTATACACTGACACACTAAAAGCAAAACTGCTTTTGAGCAAATGAGTTTTGATTCACATAATAGGGCTCATTAGGACTTTACAAAGCTATGCATTAACACTGACTTTCTATCAGTGAAGCATGTAACAGTGTACTTATGTAGTGTACTTTTGAGTAAACTGTGTTGAATAAATTGTCTGAAAAATTCTACTTAGTTTTAATTTTTTTCTAGCATAAATAACTGAATGTCAGCTACATAAATTTGTGATGGTCCAAAATCTTTGGAATTCTATAGGATCATTCAAATGCAATGGTCTATAGAGCATGCCTATCATCAAAGACTTTTTTTAAAAAGTTTTTATAACAGGTCAAATCACGTAAGATCTCTATTAATTTAATTTAGAAGAATACACTATTTAAACACTAATACAACAATTCTGTGGCTATAATACTTTGGATTTTCAGTAACATACATACAATGAGGAATTTAAAATAAATTGGGCTGATATAACACAATAACTTGAATAAGTCAATTTCAACCTATAGTTTTAAGTCGTGAGACACAACCATGGTTGTATTTAAGTGTGTGTATGACTTTTGGGTGGTTCACAGGTATTTTTTTAAAAAGAGCAGAATATATTTATTGGGGAAAAAAAGCTTCTGTCCTAGAGAGAGATAGAAGGGGTCTTGAGTGGGTTGCCAAGGACCTTGCTTTTTCTAGGGTTTTTTGTAGAGAAAGTCCATGACGTGAGGTGGGTCTAAGGTGGGGAAAAATGGGAAATCGCAAGGCAGATATGAGGTGGGACAAAACTATCATCAACCAATAAAATTATGAGCATACTTGCTCAGGTTAATTTGATTAAATTGGGATCAAATGGGGAAGCGAGTCACGTAGCAAGGGAGCATGAAACAGAACAGGAGCTTCTCCTGTAGGGGGTCGGGTCAGTGGCTCTGTCTGGCTTCCTCAAGGTGATGAATAGTTACTGAGAATATCAATCCCTGATGTTTATCCTTAGGAAATACGTGGGTGCATTTGTTTCATCTTTTGTCTTGAGGTCTGGCCCACAGTGGAGGTGCCTCTCTCCCCCACAGTTGCAAGGTATCCTGTCCTCAGCACTGGCTCCTTTGAGGACCTAGTCCTATCTGACTACCTATAATATTTTTATCTAACTTAGTTGCCTGTAATACTCCCCATCTGAAGAAGTGCACCGAACCGCAGTGAGGAAGAAATGGGGGATGACCGATCTGGCTTCTTCAGGCTGAAGGGGCTCACAGTTATTGATCAGCAGTCAGAGATACTCTATGGAGGGTCTATCTAAAGGTTCTTAATTAAACCACGCATTTTCATCTTGGGTAGGTGTATGGCTTTCATTCTCTGTCCAGTGATCTTGATGAAAGACTTCTAAATGATATAGGGGAAAGGAACTTCCAACTTGCTAGATGTTTGGTGTGAGTTTGTGTTCTCTGAAATCAAAGAATGACTTTTAGGAACAATGGAGGTTAACGGCAGAATATATTTGTTGGGGGCAAGAAAGCTTCTGTCTAAGAGCAAGAGAGAGAGAGAGAGACAGAAGGAGTCCTGAGTGGGTTGCCCAGTTCACGGGCACTGGAATTTTTTATTTCCTCTTAACAGTTTGTTAAACGTTCTGTGAAGATATAGGATATATATATACAGAAAAGAGTATGGCTTAATGAATTTTCACAAAGGAAACTCATTCCCAAACCACAGTACAAATTAAGGAGAAAAGCACTCAGTGGTTGAGTACTTGCCTACCAGGTGCAAGACCCTGAATTCAATTCCCACTCCCTCCAAAATAGTGATACTTCCTTCAATGCTTTAGTGATTATCTTTTGGTGAATACATAGATGTACACTACTGCTGGGTATATATCCATACCTAGAAGGAGATTCCTTGGATTAAGAGATGTGTGTATTTGACTTTATTGAAGAACTGCAGTCAGCTTTCTAAAGTGGTTATACAACTTACATTCCAAATAGCAGCACATTGCCATCTACACTAGCTATACACAGCCATTCTGGGGAGTGTGTTAGCACCTCAGTGTGGTTTTATTTTGCTTTTTCTAAATCAGTGAGTGTGAGCGTCTTCCCCAGGCATTGGCCATTTGGATATTTTCCTTTGTGAAATGTCTGTTCAGGACTCTTGCCTGTCTTCCCACTGGGTTCTCTCTTCTTTCCTATTCATCTGAAAGAGTTCTGAGTGTTGAGTGTATGTATTGAAATATCTTCACCCACTTTGTGGTTTTCATTTTCCTGCTCAGCAATGCTTCTGAAGAACATATGCTAATTTAGTCCAATTTAGATACCTTTTCCATTGTTTTTTTTCTATTTCCTGTTTTAAAAATCTCTGACTCTGACAAAGTTATCCATCCAATCTCCTGTGCTTACATTTACAACTCATCTGTAATTGACTTATAGGCATCACAACTGGGGTCCAAATAGATTCCAAGAATGGAAGTGCAGTGGCTTTTAAGAAAATTTGCTTCCAGAGTGTTTCTTACCAACTCCACCGATCTACTGGAAACTCAGGAGAAACTGGTTCAATAGCCAAGTTAATGAAGGTGGAGACAGTCATCTCATTAATTGATAATTGAATCCAACTGAATAAAAAGGTTTTAATTTCCCTATTAAGAAAGCATACAGTCTCCAATTTAAAAAAATTGTAAATTCTCAAAAACAAAGCAAAACCCTCAGCATGTTCATTTGGAAAAAGTACCACAGACCAATGTTGTCCGGGAAAAGATGTCAGACACTTATGCTGATTTTAAATTCCTAGTAGGCACATTAGAAATTAAAGAAAATCAGGGCAAATTATTTTAGTAGTATATTTTACTTAATGTCAAAGTTTCAAAATATTTTCATTTTGAGATGTGACACTGGCCGTCTTTTGAAGCTCAATGCCCATTGTAGCTAGTGGCTACTGTACTGTGCAGTCCAGGCTCAGAGAGTTTGAAGAAAAGGGTGGCCTTGATGCATGCCACAGTTGGCCTAACTATGATGAGCCAACCTCTATGTGACAGATGTGATAGAATAACACAATAGTTCTCAAAATGTGGCCCTTGGATCATAAGCACAACACACAGATTGACAGGGATTGTCAGAAATGCAGATTTTCTCAGAATCAAAATCTCTAATGGGAGAGTCTTGAAATCTATGTTTCTGTGGTTCTTATGTGTGCTCCAGTTGGAGAACACTGGGAATAGCACACACCCAGATTTCTGCTTTACATAGAGACATTACCTCTGTGTTGCAGCATCATAAGCAAACTCTCTCTGAAGCAGGAACATTTTTGGAGGGGGAATAACCTCATAGTGAGGTTCTCATCTCACATATTCCAAATGGGACTCTCACGGCATGACAAATGGTCTGCTACTCCCTAAAACGGACTTGTAGGAGAAAGCTTTGTTTTCTCTTTCCTGATGATTCCAAATTGCCACAGGCATCTATTAAATTTGCAAAAGCAAAGACCTGGGCCCACACAGTAATAATCAGAGCAAGGAAATTATATCATGGAGAAAAGCAAATAACTATTTTCCTCTTATTAGCTCTGTATGTATAAAATGAATATATAAAGAGGCGCTTCAAGAACCTTTCTCTTATATTCATTTTTTTTTTCTGGCTTGATGCATACAATCTGGAGAGATCCAGTATTACTAGATTACTGCCTCTCTGGGGGCAGGAAGCCTCCCCCATATTTCCCATTCATTTTGGAGTTGATCCAGACTGCTCTGCTTGTTGAGAATGCTTCCACTTTGCTTTCTGGACAATGACCGAAATCCTCCCAATTTTCTGAACATAGTTAGAATCCCCTTCTCACAGCGACTTCCCAGCAACTCAAAGTTGCCCTAGTTTGCACAGTCAGATCCAAGTCTCCAAAGGTTGATTCTACTCATCTAACCCTTTCTAGCTAGCTTGATGCCCCAGACTTACCTTTTTATGTCATTTTATTTTTTTAAACTTTCTCTTACCATATAGGCTTCTGGTTCCTTGAAGGCTGGAATCATGATAAAATTTGCTTGGTTTTAAAATTTTCCTCATAGAGTTCAGTGTTGAGAACATGTTAGGAATAATTATGATTTGTCTTATAGGGGAAGCTTTTAGATAATACTTTTTGTTGGCCCAGAACAGTCCTAGTTGAGACAATAAATTATATGCTTTTCCCAGTTAAGGCTACCCCGCTGTAATAAAACATAGGACAGAAAGAAAGGGTATCCAAATTTTTTTCAATAGCTCTTGATGCCTATTGTAATAAATTTGAAATATGCCATTCCTTTTGATAATAGTTTTACTGATTTGGATTGATAAAAGAGGAAAAAATAGAGAGTATGGCACGTGGTTAAGTAAATTGGTCAATTTTATTAGAATTCTCAACATAATTTCTAGAAACCTTTCTAAGAAGAAGGAAAGGTAATGTAAACCTTCAACTACATATGCTTTTATTTTGTTTGTCATTTTTAAAAAAGCCTTTCTACACAAGATTTCCTTTGATGTTTACAACACTATTCTTAAGTAGATCAGAGTGGTAGACAGTGATATTTCTGTTTTAGAAATAAAGAAAAGCAACTCTATGAGTTACACAGTTGGCAGCCAGGAGAGAAAGGCTAGAATAAAGCCCAGTTATTTATATTAAATTTCCAGTAAAAATGGAGTCATCATTGTAGTTTTAAGAATCAAAAGGCACTTCATCTGAGGAATGTTCGCAGTATTTATTTATTTATTTATTTATTTATTTTTTTTATTTAAGAGAAAATAGATACAATAGCTATTGAAAAAGAAATGTTCGCAGTATTTAAATGTGCACAGTATTTGGTGTTTGATATGCTAAATCACTGGGGTGATACCGGCCCCACCTTCCATTCACCTAATGTTTTACTTTCTTAGAGCGTCTTTCACTTTCTTTTACACCAGAGAATAGGCAGAAGAGGTCACTGCACCTTACTCTGCCCCAGCAGGTTAGGAAACGAGCTGAGCTCAGTGCTGTGCTGTAACCTGTCAGTAACGCTGCTCAAAATGATAAGAGGTGACTTGATTCCTGGGTCAGGTAACTTCAGTTTTGCCAAATGAAAATTTCATGGAACAAAAAGCCAAATGTCTAGTGAAGCTTACTGTAATGATATTTAACTTGACAATAAAGAAACATAATTGGAAGGTGACACAAAACCATTTTTTATCTTATTTTTCCTGATATATATATATATATATATATATATATATATATATACATACACAAGTGATCTGTAGAGAGTCTGAGTGGTTTTCATGTTTTATGTTCTGAGTAATGTTTGAATAATGTATAGATATAACTGAAACTTAGGAACAAAACCTTTAGGAATGCTTTGTCGTCACTGGTGATAACATAGCCATCTCCCCTACATCCCCTATGCTTCAACCAGATGTTGGATGACTTTGTCAGCTGCAGTGATCAGTTACTATTTCTACATGTGACTGGAATACATCGTCTTCACGTCTTGGCATCTTGATCACCTTCCTTGGTAACTCCTTCAGTTTTTATGCAGATTCTCCTGGAGTCACTTTCTGCCCTGGAGACCTGATCCTGCATAAAGGTACTTCCCAATTGTTCCCTGTTGAGGCTACCTGTACCTGTTTCCATGGCATGAGACAGGATCTCCATAGAAACAAATTTCTGATGGTAAAGAAACAGCCTTGAGTACATGTCTTTGAATCCTAAGTCAACTCCTGTTGAAAGTTTATAAACTTGTGAGGAAAGGCAAAGGTTCACTGTGCTATGTAGTTGCTCAAAAATGTGTAGATTGGGATGGTACTGTGACTACAAGGGGTGTGTGGACACAGAAGAAATGCCATACACAATACTACACCTTGAAGGGTTCACCAAAAGCTCTTTCTATAATGGGGGGACAAATTTGTATTTCCCAGGAGGGGAACCTGAAGGATTTAGCACAAAGTGGAACATCCTGAAGCACGAGAAATCAGAATGTCCTTACCTCTATACACCTGCACTTCTCATGGAGAATGTCCAGTGGAGATTGGAGATGTATAAGAAAGCATCCAGATCCTTCTACCTGTGGCACACAGGACTAGCTTAGGACTTCCTACAAATTACCAAGTTGCTATTCTTGAGCTGCAAAACCAGAAAGTTAAGGTTCCAAACTATTGTTTTTTAAGTTCTACCACCAAAGATTAGACCAAAAATTAGTTGTGCCTGTTTTCTGAATTCCGCAGAAATGAACACGTATATACTTACTTCTAAGTCTCTGGTTTCTTTTGCTCAACATAATGTCTGTGAGATTCATCTGTATTGTTATGTGTATTTATAGTGTATTTTTTTTGTTTTGTTTTGTTGCACTGTATTCCAAGGGATGAGCAAACCAAGATTTGTTGTTCTTCTGATGCTGACTTTCTGACTTGTATGCAGTGTGGGATCATTATGAACAGGTCTATTATGCACTAATATTCCTTGGGTATACACCATACAGGTGCTTATTACTGGGTCGTAGTGTAGGCATTGGTATAGCTTTGGTTGGTACAGTATCCATTAAGCTTTTACATTTTGCTGAGGGAAACTCTCAAGCTAAACAACAACAGCAAAAAATCTCAAAGGCAAACCTATATAAGATAGAAAGTTTATATTCCTTGACATTACATAACCAATTTACCATGAAGGCAAGGCTTCAAGCTACACTCTTCCAATATTTGAACTTATCTTCAGGTTAGATTTGGCTTACAGGTTACCTATACACATTTTTGTTTTCCTACATAATCAAGATGCTTGTCTTTTGTCTGCATTTTGGTTTGCACCATTTAAAATTAGGAAATTTCATCATAGAAAACTCAAAATTTCAAACTTTTCTAAAGCAGAACAGAACAAAGCAAAGCAAAGCAAAGCAAAACAAAACTGTAATAACTGTTAGAACTGATTGAGTCCATGCTCCCTAGAGTAGTAGACTGGAGCTGAGTAGGAACTATTGCGTTTGGACAGACCCTGTTTCTCTGCAAAGTGTCTGCCTCTGCCTACCATTCCCCACACTGCCTGCTCTCCATGGGCATGGGAACCCTGCTACACTCTCTGAATTGCCATCAAGTTTGTTTCTATTTCTTTCATTTAGCATATAGAGATTTGGCAGTTCCAAAGATAAGAGTATCCTGGACACTTAAACATTTGTCTTCTTATATGTGAAACTTTGAAATGAGTGGAAATCTTTCTAAGAAGTACTGTACACTACACTAGTTCCAAGAAATGACTTAAATAAGAAGGACTGCTCAGTGTATTTGAATGTGAGTATTAAGTGGGAAAAAGGGATATGTGAAGAAAGGAGCCAGTAAAGCCTACTTCAACTAAGACGAACAACTCAGATGTACACCTACAGTATTCTGATCAACACCTGCTAATCATGAGAGCAAGATATTTGACAAGACAGGAGGAAAACAGACTGTCTGATCCATTCAATTAAAGACTTCCTGGATAAAATGCAATTCCATTGTGATTGATGCACTGGGCAGTTGCTAATTGCTTTTAGTCCTTTTCATGCTGACGAAGATGTTAGCAGGCAGCCAAGGTTATTTCATTTTAGGTAGTAAGAAGTCTAGATGATTTAAATGACTGTGGTGCTAAAATTCAAATATATCTTGGATACATTAAAGAAAGTGATGAATTTTGATAGACTCATACTTAATAAATGAAATATTGGTGCTCCCTCCCTTCACGCAGAGAAATAAACGACAGAGAAATGGAACCAGGAGCCTATACAGGGACTAAATTAATGAAACAACCAAGATAGTCTTGAGGAAACATGGCAATAACAACATTATCTGGAGACCAAGTGTTGGGTTCTTTGTAAGGCAAAGCTGGGTTGATGAATCTACCAGGGAGACCCTGGGGTAGAGTCCTGAAAACATAGTCCCTGACTCTAGAGGAAGCAAAGACACACCTTGTATAAGAAAACATGTCTAATTTGGGCCCTGAGTGCTGTCACACCTTAATGTCAATAACCAAATATTACTTGTAACACAAGGAGAAATGTCATTAAAAAACAACAGCTGACAAAATAACAGTTTTTTTGCACTTTTACTTTATATGATTAGAATTAGAAGATAAATATAAAATAACGATATGTAAAATACGAAATAGGAAAATGATGAGCATAAGCTGTCATGATATCTTTGTTATCTATGGACTGACTTAAATGTAAAGACATGGAATGGGGTCGTGGTGCTCTGTGGTTAAAAGTTCTTGACACCCCACCCCAATCGCACAAATTGTGCAATATCTCAGCCAGTTGTCCAAACGCATATTTTGTGAACCTCTTAGCCATTGTTAAACATTCCTATGGCTTCAGGTATTCTGACTGGTGCTTTAACTTTGCTACCCTTTACAGTAGGGAAGCCCATGTTGCTTCTGATCATAAATCCTGCTACTTAGCTTCTGTGGTTGGTGCTATCATCCCAGTGTTAGAGGGGATCTCAACTACCTACTAGCTTTACAACCTTCTCAAAGTTTGAATATCTTATTGATTTTGTGAAGGGACTGGGGTGAAGATTGTTTTGAAACCCACTAACATGCAATCTAACATTGCTCTTCCCTGAGAGAGGGGCTTATAATTTGCTAAATTGTCCAGGCTGGGGTCAACTTATAATCCTACTGCTCAACCTCCCTCTGGTGCAGACATGCATCTCCATGCCTGGTGATACTGAATTTTGAATTATGAGTGAGTGCCTCAATATCAGTGAATACCCCCGATCCAGCACTCAAGGTCCTCTCCCAAGTAGGTTTCCTTGGTTTGGATGGCATTTACTTTAATTTTTCATGGAATATACTATTTGTTCTTAGAGAAAGAATGAAACTTCTCTAATAAAAGTATGTTTTAGCTATCAGTTTGGAGGAAATGAAGAATGGTAGAGGAAGATCTTATGGAGAGCAAGGATCATCTTATAAGGTGCCTGTTTCAGTGAGAATCTTATACACAATGGGCCAAAAGAGGCCGCCCGTCTCTGTCAACAGAAGACTGAGCCTGTCTTCCAGGATTGGTAAGGGAATTTAGCATTCAAGGTCCTCAAGTTCATCCACCCAAATGGACTCGTCACAGGTCTCAGTGTCCGAGCTGTAGTTCTGAGTTTGAAAAAGAAAAACTTACAAAACTCCTGTCAACCTTACAGTCAGATCCTAGGCCTGATTTTCATTGCATTCTGCCCTACAATGACCAGACATGTCTCCTTTAAATTTGTCACAGACATCCTCTGGCTTTGAGAGCATTCCTTAAACTGGCAATCAACCCAGTGGCATAAAATTTTCTTTCTGTGGCTCCAAAGTGACCAGCCTACCCCAAAAACTGCACAATCACTGCTATAAGAATCAATGTGTGTTGTTGCCACTAGATCTCCCACTACTTGGCCTTGCCCATCAATTGTATCCCAATTTGGTAGAGGTGAAGCTTAAGTAATTGTGCTGCTGCTTGCCAGAATTTATTTTCATCCCAATTTATAACTAAAAAAATATGATCCCTATTGCTTTTAGACAGAAGAGCAATCCAATTCCAAAGTCTTATCCACAGGGCATCTTTTTTTTTTCTACCACTGTTTTTAAAATCTCCTGAGGAAACTTTGAGGCAAACATTAAGTGCTAATGCCTTAAGAGGAATAGGGAATCCTAAAGTGAGAGAGAGAAGAGGAGTGAGGAAGGAAATGAAGTAGGGAAGGGAGGGAAGCAAGACAAAGGGATGTGGTCCTGCTGTGGCCACTGCCCTCCTACGAACCTGAGGAGACACAGGCAGAGGTCAGCTCATGCATCTGCCGTGGGGCATGACACATGAATATGCTGTGCAGAGAAATTGGGGGAGAAAGAGAGAGAGAGAGACAGAGACAGAGAGAGACAAAGACAGAGAGACAGAGACACACAGAATATGAATTTATCTGCCTTGCTCCCTTCTATCTTTCACAAGAGTAGGATGCAAGATCTGGGTCAGTTCTCAACCAGGTACAGTTTGGTTCCCCAGGAGGACACTTGGCTGAAGAGATCTTACATCAAGGAAAATTTTTCATTACTGTAACTGGGGGATGCTGCTGTAGCTAGTAGCTAAGGACCAAGGATGATGCTAAACATACTACCATGCACAGGATGGCATCATACAACAAGAATTTTTCAGTCCAAAATGTTATTCGTGTTGCTGTTGCATAACCCTACATGATGGCAAAACCAAGAGAATCCTGAGAGATGTGTAAGATGTGCTGAATAAAACAACCCAACACACACACACAAAGACGAAAGGTACAGGAAGCATTTTACAGAAGAGCAAACACAAATGGAGAACTAAACATGAAAAGATGCTGAACCTCGTCAGTAACCACAAAAATCAAATTACAGGAAGATTCCATTTCACACTCAATTGATTGGCAAAAATTAAGGTATCAAGAACATTATGCGGAGACAGAATGGTGTTCGAAGGGAATGCTCAGTGCTTGTTGGGAGTGAAAACTGCAAACACCAGTGTAGGGAAGAGTTTAGAACTGTGTGGTAACGAACATGTTTGTGTCTAAGGTGACCACTTCCACCATTTTGCCTGCAATTCTCCTGATTTTAGCACTGAAAATCTTCCAACCTGGGAGCCCCACATTTCTAGGCAAAATACAATGGTTGGTCACTTGTATCTTTTATCCTGGTAGCAATCTACCCTTGTGTATATTGCTCTGAAAAGCTTTTGAGGTCACCAAGAAATATAAAACCAATGATTACAGTGTCATAGTTCATAGCAACAGAAAATAGAAACACAGAAATGTCAATCTACTGGAGAATGGATAAGTAAACTGTGATTATATTCACACAAATAAGATATTATTGAGTTATATTCTCACAAATGGGATATTAATAGGATGTTATTTACATAACTGCATGCAACAACATAAACTTTAAAAACATAAAGTGTGAATTAAATGAACAAATCCCTATGACTATATGCACATTAGATCATTGTTATAAAGTATACAAGAAAGCAAAAACTTGTATTGCATACAAATGTGTTCGTGTTTGGTGCAGTTTTTAAGCAAGAGAAGAAAAGATACAAATTTAGAATAGTGCTTATCCCCAAAGAGGGAGTGTAGAGTGATAATGGGGAGATACTTTATTCTCCAAAGAAAAATAATTAACTAATTCTCTATTAGGTACCTAAAACATATTCATTGGATTTTGTATCTTTATTATAAGCTTTTAATAACATAATATTTATTTTTCTTTGACTATTTTGTCTTACTTTATATCTTTGTTTTGAAACATTAATCTTTATCTACTTTTTAGAAATATAGAGCAAAGAATTACTAATATATTCAGAAACAAAAAATACATTCCCTGCACTGACAGTGGTGGGTGTTTAAATCTGGGTTCTCCATCTATGGGTCTCACAAGCATGTATGTCCAGTCAAGTTCCCATTCTGCTTCCAAAGTTCTTGAGAAGCTTCCAGCAGGATGCTAAGCCTCACCCTAAAACATTCTGCATCTGGTATAGCACCACTCGGAAAACACAGGCCCACAAGAGCAATGCAAACAGCTTAGGGAAACGGTGGGATAGGCCTGCGTTTAATTTGGTCTCAGAGTGAAGAAAGCCAAGAATTGCAAATTTCCATTTTGCACACATACCCCAATATAAATACACCCCTCATGTTAATGGACCTCACAGACATATGCGCAGAAGCACAGCCTTGTGACTATCTATGGCCTCACCATCGATAACCCAACGTCTTTATTAGTTTCCACAAAATCAATACACTCTGTTCAGCTTGCTTATCAAAGTGCAGCTCAGGAAGCATCCACTGTGTGCTTTGTGTCACTGCAATCTTTCCCTCAGGCACTGCCATGTGCTGAAAAGTCCTCTCATTCTGACCTACTCTCAATCTCACTACCTTCTCCACACACCTATCAGAATACCTCATTCCTTTCCTCACCTTTCGAAATAAATACAAATCTTCTCACAAAGTTATCCTATAATTTCGTTGACCACATTGCTACAGCAATCTGTCCATCCACCCACCCACCAATCATACCTTTACTCCTCTTCCCAACTGCTGCGTAACTCTTTGTAAACCTATTATTCTGCCTGAAAATTGGTTTTCATTTTCCTGAGTTCTACATATTTTACATTTTTCTGGCCTGTCACCTTGCTCTCTCTCATGACACTTGCTTTCTCCCTCTTCCTCACCACTAGGTGTCTTCATTCTCAGGTTGTCTGACAGCAGTATAAGTTTTATATTTTGTGTCTTTGAACAATATATGTTCTCTTCTTTGCCTTAAATTTCCTTATTACCTTATTTGTCTAGGGGATGCTTGCTCACTCTAAGCTTTTATTTAGATATTTGCCTCTTGGTGGATTGTTTTCAGCCCTGCTCTTCTTTTGCTGTGGTTTTGATGTAAAATATTCCCCCAAAGTCTCATGTGCTTAAAGGTGGAACTTTTGCAAGGCGATTGAATCCTAGGGGTGCTATACTCATCAGTAGCTGGCTTATAATACCTGGTTTATAATTCATCAAGTAAGCAATAGCTTTTTTAATATGCTCATGGTCATTAACATCACTATCAATCTAGTGATGAATTCAGAGCTGAGTGTTCTGTTTGGAGGTGGCCTCTGACTTAAGGAGGCAGGTCCTAGGAAGGAATATTTTTGTCCCAGTCCTATACTCCCTGGCCCTTTTCCCCTGCTTTCTCCTTTCTGGCTGAGTTAAAAAATTGTCTTCCATCACCCACTTCTGCCTTGCTGTTTCTGTCTTGGAGACAGCTGACCATGGACTGAAATCTCTGAACTTATGAGCGAAAATAAACCTCTGAAACTATGAGCAAAAATAAACCTCTCTTGCTTAAATAGTGAGTGTCCTGGTGATAAAAATCTGATCAATACATTTTCATATGTCAATTTCCTTTGGCAGTGTGACTTAGAAACTCCTCTCATCAGGAGATGGGGTCCATGCCATTATCTCTTAAATTTGTCAGGATTTCTGGTTTCCTTTAACCTGCTGCTGAATGAGCGCTGGATAGCTTGCCAGGGAATTGAGTAGCTCTGGTCACATCCAGGGGTTGCGCTGAGCCTGGGCCTCAAGAGGCCTTGTACACTTTCACTCATTCTTTTGAATGAATGATTCACATCACTCACTTGCCACAGAAAGAACCGTGGCTAACTTGCTGGGAAACTGAATAGCCCCAGCCTATTCTGTCAATCGCCAGATATACAAGTGAAGCCATCTTATGTCATGTGGCCCATAGCTAACTGCAAATGATTGAGCAAAACCTACTAAGATCAGCCAATCCTGGCCCAGGGCAGCAGAATTTCCTAACTCACTCATGAACTCTAAAGCAACAATATGTGATTATTGCTTTACATTACTGAGTGATAGGGCAAGTTGTTATGCACCAACATGTAATAACTCTTTCCTTGCCCTATTAAATAGCTGCATCATACTTCCATTACATACTTTAAACACAACTTTTCCTTGTGTTTCTTTTCCAAAAATGTGTAAGGTTCTTGAGAACATGGACAACTTTTTCTTACATTCCAAAATTTAAATAACACTCACCTCTTAAATAAACGTGTGTCTGAAAAATATCAGTGATTAATGAGTTAATTAATAATGACAAGTTGCACAAAAGTTACCAGTTGCCTGGTAGATAGTTCTGAAAGCAGACAAACCGGTGTTTGAGTTTCAACTTGACTTCCTACATGTGCTACTTCAGGGAATTTAGTTCACTATGCTCAGTCTAATTTTCTCATCTACAAATTGAAGACAAGAATAACGCAAATACTATAGAACTGCAGTGATGAGATACAGAAGTAGTTTTTCTTCTCTCTGCCCACCTAGCACAAGGTAAGTATTCAATATATAAGAATTAAATGATTAAAATGCATACAAAGCATTTAGTATAAGACCTGGCTTATAGTTCATCAGATAAACAATAACTCTGTTGATGTGATCATGACTGTAACACTGCCATCAGAATTGTTGATGACTCTTGTTGCAGAAACTGCTGGTAGCCTATTTATACCCCTTTGGCATTCATCATTTCTGGGCATGTTTACCTACAGGTGCTCTCCAATGGCAACTGTCTGGCCCCCTGCTTGAGGGCTTCCACTGGCTACTGACGTTCTTTTGGTCCACATGCATGGTAGACCATAAATCTAGGAAGTTAACATGCCTCTGCTTTCCCAGGGGAGCAACCCTCAGTCAAGAAAGATGGGAGCAGTTGGCCAAGTACCGCAATACCCTTGCCCTTGGTCAGGGTAAATCCAACATACAATCTATATTGTATCTCAGAACTGCCTAATGGGATTGTACAACTTTTGGTCACAGTAGTGACAAGGGTTCTTTTCTGTCTTTCTTCCTTTCCCTGTCTCACATACTCACTTCCTTACAGAGGTGAATGACATCACCTCCAAAATAAACACTAGTGTCAATTTTTTTTTTTCTCAACAGCTGCTTCTGGAGTAATCAAACTAAAACACTACCCTCTTCCTGGTTTATTTTATCCTTATTGCTTCAGAAACTGACTACTTCCCTTAGAAAGTGTGATATCCTTTTAATGGTCTCCAGTTAATCAAAGAATTTGTTTCATTCAGTAGATAACAGGATCAATATCAGAATATGGTATATCAGCTTTGGGTCTTCTCTGATGTTTTCATTCTGACCCATTTCTCTGAGTGTATGAAGACAGAGTTAACTTGTAGTTAATATTAGGTATCTCTGTGCTTATTTTGCTAGATACCTGGAACCTTGTTATTGATTCCAGACTATGACAAATATGAAAGGTACTAGACAGTGATTTATAAGGTACTGCTAAAAATTCAAAACTCCCCCAGAGCTTGTCTACTCTGTTTATTGAAACTAAACTGACTCAATGTCCAGAAAGCTTGCTTTTAGCTACCTGAACTGTGGGTATAAATATCCCTCAGTAACCTTGAACCTTGGCTTTTCTGAGACAAAGGTATCACGCATATATCTTGATGCTTCATGATCGAAAGATGAAATGTATCCCTCATGATGGAGAAAGGACTTGGGGGAATCTTGCCTGAAAGACTTCTCTGATGTTTCCAGGTGCTTAGTTTCTCCCACTGTACTGTATCTTTCACATCCTTCACAGCTTAACATATTTGTGTCTTATACAAGTGGATGGTGCTATCTGACACTATACAAGTGCTGTACTAAGGCTGTCTTCAGATAACCAAAGATTTCCCAGAGGGATCTGGGTTGGAAGAAGGAAGGTTTTCTACAACATCAAGTTTAGGATCTTTTCAGACTGTTATGAGAGTGAAAAAGCAATATCACATACTTTGTTGAGATCTTAACATATTATTTAGCCAAATTATCCTGGATAACTCTTCACAACATAGATTTCAAGGTGGTCTGCACTCCAGCAATGGCTGATGGCTTTTTGCAAACTCAGACCTACTTGCCAAGGTTAGTGCATCCATTCCTCATCTGCTTACCTCCCCGGTGGGCTTTGAACAATGGTTATGAATTTCAAGATGTAAGCCCTTCATACTGAGTATGATAGTTCTTTTGATAAATTTCATTTAAATGCATACATTCTCCTCTTTCTAAAATACCAATTTTAAATTGCATTTTAGGTTTTCCTTCAATGTTCTATCTACAAATAACCCAGTAGGGAAGTTTTACTTTTGAATTCATGCTTGGCTGACTTAAGCCACGAGTCCTTAAAAAGTTCATATGCTTCTTATTTAGAACGACACCTCTCACACAGGCGGCCTCTCAGGGTTTTGGGGAACAATATTCCTAGAATTCAGTGCTCATGCAGAAAGCAGGAGAGGAGTCACAGATACATGTAGAGGACTCACATCTCTAAGTGTTACAAGATAACTCCACTGGGATATGAGATTTCAGGGAAGAATTCTACTTTTTTTTTCACAATTTGACTTCAATGCATTCTATGTTTCAGAAGCAGGCTAAAAATACATACACCACAAACAATTTTCTCAAGCAGTAGAATAAATTACTGTCGATGGTTGTAAATTAAAACACAAATGGATGCAGATCTGACCTATAGAAATTATGTTTGGAGATTCATAAAAGACATGATTTTCATCTGTTGTCTAAAGAGGATCTGAATAAATCCCATTTCCAAAGGCACATCCCTAAGGTAGCTTACCAGCATTTCTTACTTAGGTGATAGCATGGTCTGCCATTTTCCATTACTGAAAGCCCTATACTTCCTACTAATTAGCAAAAGTAAAGTAGAATTTTTTTATTAATATAATGCAACTTGACAACCCAACATGGGTGGGACTAGAAGTGTTTATGATTTTAGTTTTCTTTGAAATTTTGGAATATTATCATGGACTTTACTTTTTTCAAGCATCAATAACCTGAACATCTAAAACTCAAAACACTCCAGAATCTGAGGCTTTTTGAGCAGGAGGTTGGCTCTCAAGGAATTTGGGGTTTTGGAACATTTCAGACATGAAGTTTTTACATTAGAGGTGCTTAACATTATGAATTCTTCCATTCCTCGCCTAATGGTTTCTCAATGACATCTACCTTCCTTGGAATACAGTCAAGACACATTTCCATGTTCAAAAGGCTTTTCCTCTTCATCTCCTATGTTGTGCCTCTCCAAATAACCTCTTTTTATGTAGTATGGATTTACTTTCTAACTCTTGACCACTTCCACCTAGATTCCAGCTCCCCAGGTGATTCTTCAATCATTTAATTCTCAGCTAACATATTCTGGGTGGTCTTTTCTGATGCCCAAGTTAGAGTAGCCCCAAATGACCCTTTATGTCGTTAACAAAGTTTACCAGGTAAGCACTACAAAGCCAGCCTATTTCTTTCCCTTTTATTAATGTAGTTACCCCTTTCACTAGAAGGACAGTTCCTCCTAGGACATGCATTTTCTTTTTGTTCACCATTGTATTCCTAGGGCCTAAAATTGTTCACAGGCATGCAGAAGTCAACAACCAATGCTTGTCAAATAAATCTCTGTACTTTTCTGCTTTTTCAGTAGGGTATAGTTTACAATAAAATTAAAAGGGCAAAAGCAAATATAATTTACTTTCTTACCTTTTTTACAATAGCTGTTGATAAATTAAAGACTCCAGAAGGGGGTGGCTATTTCTGTTCTGTATTTTTTCATCGGAGTTTTTCAGTTTTCTTCATTTTTCCTCAGTGTTCATTTTGGCAAGAGACAGAATTCCCACAGTGTATTTCTGTAACAACATGGTACCAACATGACTCAGAACCCCACCAACATTATGCTCTGTTTAAAAATAAATATATAACATCATTTACTTTGCATTCTCCTGTATTCAGTATTGTCTTTCTGTATTGTTTCTATCATTTTCTCAGGCATGCAGCTACAGATCTATATGTCATTACGAGGGCGCCCATGGGTGGTATTAATCCCTGCACACAAACACTTAGCACCTGGCCTACATCTACTCAACAGCGCTTTCTTTACTCTATGTAATCATTCCTTCGTGGATCCATCTGTCCAATAAATGGCAAGTCCTTCATCCCTGAATCTCTGAGACCTAGCTCAGTAACTGATAACTGTACACTGTTAATATATTTTCTCATGATTAGTAGTAATCATATGCTACAAAGTCATTGCAAATATTGAAATAGCAAATACTGAAGCATTGCTCCTAGAAGAAACACAGAGCTAGATTTCTGCAAATTTCTGTCTCTGACATGTTTATCAATCAATCAATAGAGAAGCTTGTTTTGTTTATCTCTTGAAAGACACCTTACTTAGTATGTATTGCTGATTTATCAACACTGAATTCACAGGGAACAGTGCTGTAGCTCACGGTCGTTCAAAACTAATCTAAACTATGTCTTTTCTCCATAAGGTTAGTCACAGCCTTCTCGTGCGTGAGAACACTAGACAGTATCTCAGTACTATGAACAATGAAGTCACCGACACAAGGAACAGAATTAAAAAAAAAAACATGAAAAGGAAAATATGCAAACAGGAAACCCACAAATAATGAGGACCAACCAGATAGATAGACAGATAGATAGATAGATACAGATTGATTGATTGAATCAGTGTTAAATATAGATCCTACACATTCTTAACTATGCTTATGTTCTGCACACTATTTCCCTTTAGATGAACAATAATAAATACTGTAGACAGGGAAGGAAGGGACTATACAGATGTCACATTCTTCATGAAAGATCCAGAAACAAAAATCAACTATTCTTTCTTATCCTTTAACAAAGTCAAATTCCAGATTCTAGGTGTTCTGCCTGGTACTAATTATTGTCCAAATCTCAGACAATCCAAAGATTTCCCCAACATAATTATAGGTTGATATTCCATCTGATCCACTACAGGTCAATCTAAACTATTCCCAGAAGACTGATTGATTTTTCTCCTGGGGCAATAAGAAATACTTGCTCTTGTGACACTATACACATCTAGACTGTAGGTACTCAAGACACACACTTTACGGACATATATATGTATATGTATTTTTGGTAAAAATGCTAGTACTCTCTGATTAAATAAAGAAAGAAAAGATCTATTGCAACTGAAAAAATGTTTATGACTCCCTTAGGAATGCACACTTGCATCTTAGATCTAATGTACAGATTTTCCAATGAAATTCACCTGTCAATTTTTTTATATTTTAAAATTTTAATTTATATTACTATATATTTGATGTATGTGATAATTTCATTCCTCATGGGGAATTCATACATAATGCAACTTAATTCTTTTTGTCTCCTTCCCCCCATGCAAATTCAACCTTGTAATACATGGAATGTAACTTCTTACCAAACTTTCTTCTCATATGTATGTCCTATGTGTTAAACTATCATTTCTAAGTATAGTAGGACTTACTAAAAAGTAATGCCTTGTGTAGGTTGCAGAATATTTTAGAAAGACCCTTGGAATATAGTGAGGCTTTGAGTTCCACCCTCAGCACAAAAAGTAAGGAAGGGAGGGAGGGAAGGAGGAAGGAAAGGGATGGTTCTAAAAGCTTACGTACTTTTAATTTAATTCAAAATTGAATAAAATACAAATAGACATAATTTGTGTTCAGAGTCTTGAGATAGTCTCCTCGTGTATTTCAGAGCACCAGAAGTTGAGTCACTTTGCCATGGAATAGAGTTACAGGATTGATCTAATCATATAGATCTACTGCATAACAATGAGATAATTTAATATATTTTGCAAGAGTAGTATTTTCATCCAGGAAATTAAAACTAATTAAATATATTTTACTTATACTATTTAATACCAATATATTGCATTTTGAGTTTTTCCTAAGAATTGGTATTACAATTTTCTATTTAAGCTGAAAATAACCAGATAATCAAAGAAATATCAGGCATCATAAACTTTCTTTAACACAGTCAGCTAACTACTAGAAACTCTCCTCTCAAATCTTTCTCTTTGAATGTACATTAAGAAACCTTTCTATAGCTCTAAAAAGTCTATGCTACCATTACTTACTTTAAAAATTTGAATGTTTTGCATACTATGTTCAGATAAGAACTAGGCCATTTAGAACCTGTTGTTAATGTACATCTTAATATGAGGTACTGATGCCAATTAAATTTAATATTTGTATTTATAACCTTCAAAAAGGAGCACTTGGCTTTGCTATCAACAGATTGGTTCACTTTGAGTAGCTGCACTATTCCCTAAGATTATTGACTCATCTGAAAAATGGAGACACATACCATTTTCCACAAGATGGAATGGTCTTTGAGATAAAATGGAAATGGCCTATGTGAAGTAACTGGTCAATAGTAAATAGTAGAAAATGTCAGCTCACATTTTTACTAAGTACAACCAAACCACAGAACCTTTTAGTCACTGAATTTAGTTCTTAAAACCAAATATCAGTGACCAGCCACTTGAAAATAATTTAGGAAAAAAGAATCCTAGCTCACCTACTTTTTGACAGAGAAAGATAAACAGCTGTACAGTTGTCGTGTATATTATAAAAATAGAGACAACATCTGTCATAGAAGCATGACTAAGTTTTCATGTAAGTTAAGCCATTGTATTCCATTCTTTATCATAGATTCTCAGGTTACTCAGTACCTCAGTATTGGGTGTGTAGACCAGTATGTGGCACAGAGATTGTCATTTTTGGTATATGTTCGAAAAATATAACGCATTAAAAATGGCTCCTGACTCTGAGATATGGATAAACTTTTGGACTCATTGGCAAATTACTACACTTTGAATTCTACTTTGCATAAAACAGAACAAAAATTTACCATCAACTATGTTAGCACCAACAGTTGTAATTCCTGCATGCCTTCTCCGTTTCCTTCTTGAATTCAAGGATGAATGACGGCAGTCACACAGACACATTCGAAGGTGATTCAGAGGCCAGGTGACTTGGGTCCCACCAATTTGGAAATACGGTAATGTCTACTACGTTATTCACCTTTCCACGCACTTTCCTTTGTACTTAGAGAAGCTAATTTGCAAACAGTGGGTTTGATATGCATTCCGTGCCGTCATGTCAGGAAAACAGGATTTCAATTTTTCTTAAAGAGCACAAACTTAACACCTTGGCCTCATCAGTACTGATTTCTGGCCAAATGAACTCCAGTGGATTATGACATTATAAACGATGGAAGTCTCAAGTAACTTGGAGGTATTAGGAAAAGACAAAGAATCAATTGTACGGAGACTCAACTTATTTTTGAACCTATATTCTTTTGAGCAGAGAATCTCCCCTACAGAAATTAATATGATTATTCTTCTTGAAGATAGGTCTTCACTGCTGCGGCATTTGCAATAGCTTTTTCTTTGTGTGTACCACATAACGTGGATAATTTTATACTTTCAAGTAGATGCTACACTGCTCACTTAATAGGTGAGCTCCAGATACACAAAAGGTTTCATTATCAGGTTTGACAGTGTAGAAGCCAGGCAGAAAACAAGCTGGTAAAGACAGTTTAATATAAACCTCCTCTGAGAATTTGAAAACAACATCACATTTGTTTCCTGCTACTCGTCTGGCCCCCCTGTGATCTCTGTCTCTATACACACTAAAATATTCATGAGCAGAGCTCGGCATCCTTTCCTCTTTCTTTGCTGTTAGAAAAAGGTATGTTCTATTTCCACAGGAGAAAACAACATAATGGAAAGACTAAAGTTTTGAATAAATATCTTTGGTGGAGCTGAAACCCCATCCACTAAAAATGGATTTCCTCTCATTCAAAGGAAGATAACTGTGACATATGGGAAGGTATTTTTGCAGTAATTATTCATGCATTTGTCAACTGCAGTGAATCCCCTCTAGGGAAACTTCTCAGAGCTCATAGAACTACAGGATGTTTCTGGATTTCTTCAAATGCATGTTGAGCAATATTTTGTTTTTCTTTTCAGGTAATAATATGAAATGCAGTTTTCAAAAACAGTCTCACCTTCTTCTAGAGGGAAACATCTCGTTTGAATGTCTAACTTCTATTTATGAGAATTTCCCCTGAGACAATAGAAAGACTGACTTTTTAGAACTGTGGATAGTCTCATGTAAATGCTCTTTTCATCTAGTACAGCAGCTTAGAACGTGCTAGCTTTTATTTTCATAGTAACTATTCTTTATACTGAAAAACACCAAACAATAAAGTTTGAATGTACTGGTTTTCTTGTCCAATAGAAAAAACACTTATGTGTTATTTGTAAAATGCCCAGGTTATCACTCCGCTGATACGTACCTGTGTTTTTAAACTTAATTTGTTAAACTAGTCTATACAGGATTCTTTATGTTAAATCATAGGTAACAACATTATATAAAAAATTCTGAGATTACATGAGTCATGCATGTGCAATCTAAAGTAGCACACAACATTTAGTTTAGAAAAGTTAATTTGTAAATGTCTAGGTTACACAAAGATCAAAATAGATTTAATCCACTACAGAAACAGTAAAAGACAACAGATCAAAACCTGATGGGTCATATTTCTGATATGAGGATTCTATAACCTCCATTTTCATGGATGTTAATTTGCCCTGACTAACCCTGCTAAGCTACATCCTGTGACACGGGGTATAATGGGAAAGCAGTGTAAGAGAGGCAGACAAAGAGAAGGAGAGAGATGAAGAAGAAAGAGGAGGGAAGGGGAGAGAGAGAGAAAGAGAGACAGAGAGAGAGAGAGAGACAGAGACAGAGACAGAGACACAGACACAGACACAGACACAGACACAGACAGAAAGAGGCAAAATCCATGTTTAGAAATACTCCCAACTCCTAAAAAGGATTTCTTAACTGAGGGTGTTAACTGAAGATCCCTGGGCTCATTTGGTTACAATTCAAGGCTTTCATAAATTGAAATGGAAAAAAAATTACATTATTTCAATTATTCATTAGTGGGAAATAAACACCAGTGATATTAGAAGGACTCATGTCCAAGAAAACACAAGTAGATTCATTCCACATTATAGTTGCAGAAGATATCTTTAAATAACATTTACACTTTGAATATTTATTAGCTACTTGATCTGTTGTTTGATCTTATTATTTTGCAAAACCAAGAAATGCATCTTACAATAGCATAAAATTACTTTATTTAATATTTTGATAACTCTGTTGTCAACCTAATTGGTTTTCTTTACAAACATAGGTATTTTACTTTGCACCACTTATAAAAGTACATCCCTGCTTTGGCAACACAACAATTCCATTCCTAAATATACACCTAAAAGAATAAGCATGTACTTAGGAAATATTGTAAGTCCTATAAAAGGAGTACAACATGTTAAGCATGTCAATAATGTATTTGCCAAGATTCACAAAAATTTTGTTCAGAAAGTTGATAAGGTTTGAGTGTACCATTTAATGGTAATATAGGAATTTATTTTGAAGCTAATGAAACAAGTGAAAAATGAAATGTATCTTTGATTGCATAAGAGGGGTGCATTTTGTCCCATTTATAGAGAATGAAGGAAAACTAACAAAAAAAACTAGTGGAATATGAAGCAATAATAATTAAAATTATTAAATCAATAGAAATTATTGTGGCATCAAGAAATTATCTGTACCTAAATAAATATCAGATTCCACCAAAATAGCATTTTATTAGTAAAACTGAATAGAATTGTGAATAAAAGTAATAGACTATGTCTTATTTCATAATGTGATTAATAAATAAATGATCACTGTAACCACAGGGAAATTTATAAATTCTTATTTGACACATAGCACTCATAAGTAGGAAGATAATATAACACTCATAATAGTCATAAAAACGAAGATATTAGTGAGTAACTGGTGATGTGGTTAATCAATTTAAGAGCATTAAAATTATTTATTATGGGAGAAAATTTTAAATGCACTGACATTTTTTATTCAAGAAAAATGAGTTTTCTATAATTTGATAATTCTAAAAATGTTTAGCTGGGCATGGTGGCATACACCTTTAATCCCAACACTCAGGAGGCTGAGGCAAGACGATCATTGTGAGTTCAAGACCAGCCTGGGCTACAAAGTGAGTTCAAGGCCAACCTGAACTGCATAGTGAGACCCTGTTTCAAAAAACAGGGCTGGGAATTTAGCTCAGTGGCGTAAGTGCCTGCCTGGTAGGCACAAGGTTGTGAGTTTGATCCCTGGTACCAAAAATAAATAAATAAATAATAAAAATATTTATGTGACATTACTGATAAGTGATGACAGCTAAAGTATACTTTCCTAAATGTCAGTACTTAAAAAAAGAAAAAAAACCTATTGATCCACTTTTTGCTCCAGCATGTTAGAAGAAAGTCTGGATTATATCTCTATTCTTTGGTTTAAGTTTTTTATTAGTATATGTTTGCACTACATAGTGATCACATTCCTCGTGGGAGATTTGTACCTGTATGTCTTGGTTACATTTTTGTCTTTGTTGAGACAAAATACCTGATGCCCAAAATGAGGGAAGAAAAGATTAATTTAGTTTACAGTTTTGGGGGAGTTTCAGTCCATATGCAGCTGACTCCAAGGGAGGGTGGTGTGGCTGAGGCGCAGCCTGCAAAAACAGAAAGGGCAAAAAGGGCAAAGCACCCTTCCTTCTTTCCCTTATATTGTGTGCTGGATCCGCCCCTGGGCAGGTGCAGCACACACACCACCAATCGCAGCTTTAGACAATGAACCAATCACAAATGCTAGACCCAGCTGCCTTCATGACTGCATGAGGCTTTTGGGGAAACACTTAAACAACACATAACACTGTATATAATGTCTCAATTCCTTTTTTTTTAATGTCATTTTCCTCTTTTCCCTATAGAAGGATTTTCATATAATTTTTATATTTAAAGGCAAAGAGATAAACTATTTGCAACCGTTTTACTATATAGGAAGTCAGGTATTATAGAGATGACAGAGGCAGTTTGTTAACAAAAAATGTTGTCCTTTTGATTATTTGGTGCTCACACAACCAGCTTTTAGAAAATCTTGCAACTTATTACGAATTACTTTCTCATTTTAAGGGTTTAGATTTCTACCTAAATTTCTATCTACAGACACATCTTCTAAACTTGTTTTTTTGTGGGCTTATGGCTCCATTTTCTGACCAACTGTCTACTTTTCTCCAATGTAACTATTTAGAAGTTGAAATTTAAAAAGCCAACTGAAAGAAATGTCATGGTCCTGAAGCAGTGATCAAAGCAGTATTTCTAATGGTTACACAAATTATTTGACTTCTAGAATTCATTTTTAACCAGGTGCTGTGTTCAATAAACTGAGATGCTTATAAGCATCAGTAATTCTAAGTAAAACTCATGTTAACCAAATGCAAACCAAAATTGAACTCATCAATGTTTAAGCAAAAATACAAATTTGTACTGTGTTGAACTTTGATTATATCCTTGAAAAGAAAAAAAATAACTATTTTTATCAAATGTTTAAAATGTTAGTGACAAAACTGGATGATTAGGTATAACAGGCTCAAAATTAATGACATATGCGCTAGGATATGTTTAATTCAATAAAAGAATAAAAGTATCAGTTATGCATTTGGAAGGAGTGGACCAAAGATGTCTCCAATTAAAATCTTTTCTCTTTTAATTAGTAATTGAAATCATATGGCCTCTGTTTTCTTACTAGAAATTCTACCAGTCCTGCAAATCGAACGTAGAGAATATTAAACCCGTGTATACTTCATTTAACTAACTGTGACTGGGTCATTCTCTAACTTTTTTTTTTCTAATTGATAAGAAAAACCATTGTTTCTAAGACATATAAAAATGTAATTTATTTTAGTTTTCTTTTTTAGCAGTCACAAATCTGTGGAAAATCAAGTATCATGAAAAGTGCATTCTATGGCAGAGGCTCCAGACTGAAGGAGCAGGCACCAGGTAAAATCTCAGTTCTGCCACAAGGATGATTTCAGCAGAGGCTTTGCAATGCTAGGTCTTAATGATTTGCAGTGCTAACCCTGATCTTGTGGGTAAAGCAGTGACTGCCAGGTAGTAAAAGGTTATAACTTTTTCACCTTGTAATTAATAAAAAATTTAGGGTAATATTTTGAAATTCTAAAACTTATGCACACTAATATTAGTGTCTGTTAGTGGATTATGTCTGCAAAAATTACTGTTATATTTGATTATTCATTTTCTGCTTCTCCCATTCCTTCTTACATTTATTAATTGGTGCTATTCCAGAAAGAAGAGAGCTGCTGCTCTTTCTTTCTTTATGTATTCATTCAATTATTTATTTACATAATCATGTAGTTGGGAATATTCATTCAATTCCGTGTATCATAATTTAAAACTCATTATACATGTGGTTGCTGAAATATTCCTAATTTGGATCATTTAGACCTCCTTTAGGTTGGTTCGCATGTCCTCTGGACATGTTCTTGTTCCCTTTTTTGTGAGTGCATTTGTGGTACCGTCGGTTGAATCCAGGGCCTTTTTGATGCTAGGCAGTTGCTCTACCACCGAGCTGCATCTTTCGTTTGGCATTTTCGGTGCTACCTTGCTTCTCTGGCACATCAATATTCTAGTTAATGCTTGTATTTTACCTGCCCCAGCCATGGAATAAATCACATCTCCAAGGCACCCTAGTTATTTGATTGGAGAATGGTATTTGGAAAGCAGGATTTGTATGCTAGGTTCTATAGTTGAATGTATGGTTCCGTCTAAAATTTCTAAGTTAGAAGTTAACATTCGAGGTCATGATACTAAGAGGTTGGAACCTAGGAGTGTGATTAAGCCATGAAGGTCCTGTCCTCAATAATGGGACTAATACCCTCATGTTATAGTCTAAATCTAAACCATCCCAAACAAACCTCATGTGTCCAGAGGCAGGCTGTTTGGAAGGCGATTGGATCATAAGGGTACTGAATGGATGGGTGGATTAATCTACTGATAAGTTCATAGTTGAATGTGGTGTTAGAAAGTGGGACCTGACTGGAGGTGATATGTCACTGTTGAGTGCCTTTGGAGGTTATATCTTGCTGTCTCTTTCCTATCTTTCTGCTTCTGGTCACCACGCACTGAGCTGCTCTTCTCCACCAGGCTCTTCCTGCCTTGGAACCAGCCTGTGGATTGAAACCTCCAAAACTGCGAGCCCAAATAAACCTTTTCTCCCTTGACTTGTTTATGTCAGGTATTTGGTTCCAGTGACAAAAAGTTCACTAATACAACACTTAAATGAAGCTTCAGAGAGCTGATTTTGCCATTCTATCCACTCCACCTGGGAAAACCCCTAGACAGCACCCTGCTTGAGGATTGGACCATCACCAGATACGGTGTCTGCTGCCACCTTGATCTTGGTCTTCCCAGACTCAGAACTGTGAGACATAATGTTCTGTTGTTTATAAACAGAAGGGGAACCAAGTCTTCACTTTGTCACTAAACCTTCTCTTCACTGCAACTAAATGAAATTTGGGATGATGGATTGAACTGAAAAAGATGTTAATAGGAAAATGAATCAAATAAGTCAAAAGCTTATGTGCATATATGCTCTTTGTTTCAATATAATTAGAAGTGTATATCAGGAGTTAGCAAGCTATAGCTATAGAGTTTATTGGAACAAAAACTCATTTGTTTGTATACTAAATATGACTGCATTTCTACTACAGTGCCACAGTTAATTGGCAGTGACAGACACCTGAAGAGATCCTTTCTGGTCCTTCAGAGTAAAAGCTTGCAAGGTCTAACTTTTAGCATCATACCTTTTTTTTTACATTTCCATCTTTGAAAATTGTACTGCGGTTACATAAAATGTAAACATTAAGGATAAAGTATGTATGGAAACTCATACTATTGTTATAATTTCTTTTTTGTATGTCTAAAATTAATTCAAAATAAAAATTAATAATATTTAAATTAGATTCTCATACAAATATTAAGTGCAGGAGATTTAACATGAAGTTTATATATTCGTGATGTCTTTTAAAAAGTCAAGATAGCCAATATCACTAGCTAATAATCAGAATAAAATGAAAGTTCATGTGCTAATACCTGGTACTGTTGCTTATTGGTTCAATATCCACTTCTATAGTTCTATAATTCTGATTTATGTTTGGGGAAAAAGTGTCATGAAAAAAGTTTGCATATTTTCTTGTAACCAGAGACAAATTAACTGAATGAAAGAACAGATTTTGGTGAGGCTTTAGGCAAAGCCTACCAGAATGAGACAGAAGGCTGACACAATCCTTAATTTTCCTTCTTCCTTCTCACTACCTCTTCACTGGAAATTTTGGATGACTGGAGTTTCAGCAGTCATTTTGGATGATGAAGTGAGACAGAAACCCATGCATATATCCTCACCTTCGGGTGAAGTTGAAAGAAAAATCTTCTGAAAAATGTTATGGTAGATTTCCTGTGGCATAATGTTTTATACATCTTTGAATCTGTGCCCTTATAAAGAGGAGGAGGTTGTTTCACAACTCCTTTAATCTGGGCTGACCCTGTGCTTTCATTTGGTGAAGAGACTATGGAAGAAGTGACAGTGTCAGTTTGGAGCCCCGATCTCCATAGGCCAGTGTTTCTTCTCTGTCTCTCGGAAATCTCACATTAACATGTGAAATATTCCATGTCAGAGAATGACGAGAGGTCATGTGGAATGGGGACCATTTGTCCTAACTGAGGACATCCTAAATCACGGGTATCCAGGACTCCAAACAAGCCATGACTCAGCCAATATCAACAGAGCTACTCAAACTAATTTTACTTCTGATGCAGGCAAAGCTCCAGAAAAATTTTCCTGGCGAACCTATAGGCTCTTGTGCATTGTGCTTGTTTTATGATCTTGTGTTCAGATTGGTCTGCGATGAGTAGCAGTGGATTGATATCATTTCTGCATCTCTAATAAACATGGAGCTTTCATTACACACTGAGATTTCTTGCTAAAGGTCATCTTTTATAGGAGAAAGAAAAAGTCATCTTGTCCACTCTTATTTCCAAACTGTCTTACTTGCCAGCAAACAAAATTCCCAGTTGATGAAGTATGGGTATGAGTGGTTTACTTTTCTACAACCTCAATACATCCTGCATTTCCCATTTATGTCACCTGCCTTATTCCTAGAGCACTAGAATCTGTAACTTCTGCTCTCCAGTCACATTTTTTTGAAAAAGCGTATCTTCTTAGTTTTATTTTGTATTTTGAGGTTTATTTAAAAGCTGGATTTTTAAAAGGAACATTTTATAGAAAAACCACATATTTTGCATTGCAAACTCAGATACTGTACCTAGACCACTTGAGTTGGAGGGTTATGACTCAGGACACCAGTGGAAATACATATGGGAGACCAAAAAAATAACCAAAAGTGATGTTTTTTGGAATGATTTCAGCTTATTAAGTTCACGCCAGCTTCCCTATATTGTCAAGTGCTTCTGGAAGTTCAATAAAATCTGTTTAGAGATGAATTGTTTCTCTTAGAAAAGAGCAATATAAATCTAGTTTCAGACACTGTGTGAAAATATGTGAAGATCTAGACAGTGGTTTCCGGTAACACAAATACACATACACAAAGACACACACACACTATACATCTCAAGAGACTTCAACATTTCAAATGCTAAATCATGTTCTAAAAGCAGTAATGCAAATAGACATGTAAAATAGTTATAGATATGATAGCAGGTTTACATGATTATTAAAAAACTAGTGAATATTAAATATATATGATAGCATATAGATTAAAATATACAATTAATAGTATCTAAGTAGTACAACTTGACTTGATTCCCTTATATGTACTATTTTTAAACTAAATGGCAACATTTTTCAATAAAAAATGTCATAACAAAAGTGAATTTCAGTTTATCAGCAATACTGTAGAGATATGTTTTCAGAAAATACTTAATAGTGACATTTCTATGGAGACTTCTTTTGAACAGTAACTCATTATATAATTAACTTGAGACCATCAGCTTTGAATTTAGGTATTTGTTATATAATATGCATTCTAAATCTTTGACATAAAGCAAAAATACATGCATTTTAAAGATAGTCCTTGACTCTGAAGATCCTTTATAAAACACAAAACTCTTGAGGAGGGCCTGGAGAAGATGTGCCAACAGGGGTGTGTTTTCACATAGCAAGCGGAGTCCAGTGGGATGAATGCACAGACACATGCAATGAATTGCAGACACCAGCAATCACCCTTATCCCAAGCAAATGCTTTTCTATTTCATTAAGCTCTTGACTGCTGAGTTCAAATTCTTTCAGCTGGTTTTCTGTGTTAACCATTGATTTATAGTATAAGAGCTCAGTCTCATCCAATTACAAATGTCTGGGATTCATGTATCCCAATCATTGATTGAAGATGCTCTTCAAAATCAAATCCAATGGTCAGAAAAGAAGAAATTCCTGTGCGGAATTCCTTGCTTGAATATAGCAAGAAACAATTCAGAGAAGTCCAGTGGACTTGGATATTTGGTAGAACTAATTTACCAAGGCTTGACGTAACATGTGAACATGAAAACTCCATTTGCCAACAAATTTTAGTAGGACACAAATTTTTGGAAAGCAAGCAAGCTCTAGAACAGCATTAATAGATGCATAATATGAACCACAAATATAAGTCACAACATTTTAAATTTTCTGTAGCTATATTAAAAAAGAAAAAATTGGATTGAGGGATGTAACTCAGTAGCAGAGTGCTTGCTTAGCATGCACAAGGCCCTGAGTTCAATCCCCAGTACCACCACCAAAAAAAAAAAAAATACAATTAATTTTAGTAATATATTTTATTGAATGCAATATAACAAAATATACTCATTTCAACAAATATCAATGACATATTTACATTCATTTTTAAAATAATAGATCTTTGAAAGCCAGTGTGTTCTTTTTTCTTACAGACATTTCTATTTGGGGAAGCCCTATTTTAAATTCTCAACAGCTGCATTTGGTTAATGACTTCTGTATGAGGCACTGCTAGACCAGACTGATTATTGATTTACAGTGATAATTTTAAAAATTTTAAGAATGACAGTAGTGACAGGAAAAGGGTGACATTTCAAATACAGAATCTTAATAAACTTTCCAAGAAAAAATTAATAGAAGTCATACTGTGATTTGAAAGCTAACATCAACTAGTGGGGCTTTGTGTTATGTTTTAAATATATCTGTTTTGAGGCAAGTACTTCCCAGGGCCGAAGACAAGTATATTATTGTAAATTGGCTCATTTGTAACTAAAATATTTTGCACAGAGGAATTTTGCAGCCAGTAAAACATGCCAGAATAAACCCATTAAGTTTTAGTTAAACATCCCAAGCAAATAGTAAAACACATGTATTTATATGTAGCATAGATAATAAAACATGATATAGGATGGCTAGTGTGCATACACAACATCAAAAAATTAACAGCACAACTTCATTGCAAGCTTTTAATGCCATTATTAAACTTTAGAACAAAATTCATTTACACTGAAGATAGACATGTGAGGATTTTCTCCAGTGTCAAAAGAACTCATTAAAATGATCTGTAGATCCATGAGGTCAAATATAAGGTACAGAGGTCAGGTTGTACATTAATAAGTCATACATAAGATCCCTAGACAAAAATTAGTGATGTGTAGAAAATGCAAAAAGTATAATTTTTGAAGGTTTTCTTAAGTAAAATAAATTTATTTTTGAATAATATATGCTCTGTCACATCAATAATACATTTTAAGCATTTAGGCTGCTAAATTACTTCGTCACTCGGTGATATAGCATGTGTTTTTTGGGATAAATTTTTATCTGCATTCCATGAGATTATGAAAGAAATAATTTATACAAACACAAATGGAAAAACCTACACACTTAAAAAGTCTGTTTATAAGCTGTGGGTTCATTGTAGAAACATTAGAAAAGCATAAAAGTATGAAGTGGAAATGAAATCCTTAGAATCCTAGCACTTAAGGCATATATTGACATTCTGGTCTACATCCTTCAAGGATTAAAACAGCATGATTACTACTACCAGGTCTTATGAAATAGCAATGACAAACTCATCAGAGCTCTCCTGGAGATCTGATTCTTCAAACAGACCCAATAATCTCACTTGGTACATATGTGACCACCCACTTCCTCTGTCCCACACAGCCATAACCCAAGGGTTGCAGAAAGCTAAAGGACAATTTCTTGACCTGGGGCTGGTCAGTTAATACCGCCTCCCCTGTCCCATCCACTACAACCGCCTCAGTGATCACCATTACTCACAGACACATCTAAGTCCTCTGTGTCATCCATTTAGATCAAAGCTTTGTAATTCTCCCTATTTAAGAAAATATGATACTTCAATTACCAGCTTTGCTTATGCAACTCAGTATAACCCTAAAACACAACCTTTAGTCAGTAGAATAATCTGGAAGAGATAACAGCCTCTGGCTCTTATTCACTGCTACTGCAGGAACTGGCTGATAAACACATGCTTTGGTTGTGATTTACTGAATGCTAGTTTGTGCCTACATTCTCAGAACTGAATTCAAAAACAAATCTTTGCCAAGAGCTTAAAAAGGCAGACCCTGAGCGAAGGACTGGAGAGTAAATTGCTCATGAATCAGACATAGTCCTTCTGCCTCACAGAGGAATAGTTGAGTAGGGAAATAATTCCTAATCAATTAAATGAATATAGAATTACCCCCACAATAAATGCTATGAAGGCAATGGACACTGATATTGAGATGACAAATGTTATGTTTCCAGGTTTATTAAGGTCTAACAAATATTACATATATTTAAGATGTACAACTTAGTGCTTTGATATACACGTGTTGTGAAATAACTGCCACAATCAAACTAATTAACACATCTATCAACTTATATAGCTACCGCTTTCTTTTTTATTAAAATAACACTATCTCAATTGTTGCTATCATCTTTGCCCATTTAAAATACTGGCAAGATCTCAGAGTCTATTTGCCATTCTTTTCTCCAGATCTGACCTGCTATGAATTATATACTACTATGGCCAAAGAAGTCAAACCAAAATACACTGATTTGCACCCACTGTTCTTACACTGGTTTTAAGACACATTTGGAATGGTTTCCTAAGGTAAAGTCAATTAATACATGAGGATAGGCTTTTATTTCCACAAAGTGGAAATCTTTCCAAAGACCACTATGGAGAAAAAGGTGACTTTAGGAAGCCTCTATTGGATTTCCTATTGCAATTGCGGAATCTCTCCTTTAACTCTACTGAGGGTAGCCTGATGAAGTTGATTTCAGGTATGTTCAGTAAAAAGCTGTAACCTGGGATCATATGATACCTCATTGCATTAGGAAAGATGGAAACCAGACACATTTTTGGATCTCTGTAGAACAGAAGACCACTGTAGAGAACAAAGCTCAAGAATATTTATAGGAGCAGGGCTGGGGTGTAGCTCAGACATAAAATGCATGCTTAGCATACATGAAACTCTGGGTTAAATTTCTAGCATGCGTGCATGTGCGCACACACACACACACACACACACACTGCAGGTATACAAAAATATCCAGTACCCCAAGATATGAAACGAATCAGCAGCTCACCTAAAATTAGCAGGCATACAAAGATAATATGACCAATAAAGAGAAAGCAACTTCTTCAATCAAAAATCAATCTGTAACTGACACAGATATTACAATTAGTAAACAAAAGCTCTAAAGCAGTTGTTTCCATATGCCTGGAAAAGACCAAAGTCAATTGTCTGAAGAATACAATAAATGAGATAAAAATTACATAGAATTATCACATATATTAAGATGAGATCACAGTTGTTGATTCTTTGTAGTATTTTTCATTTAACCTGGGTTTTGTTCAAGAAGTCTCTGCACATACCTATGCCTTCAAGATTTCTATTTATTTTCTGTTTTAACATTTAATCTTTGGTACATTTTGATTTTAGTTTAGTGAGTGGTGATTGACATGGGTCTAGTTTTAGTCTTCAGCACGTGAAAAGCCAGTAATTCCAGTATCATTTATTAAAGAGGCTATCGTTCCTACAGGAAACATGCTTGGTCCCTTTGTCACTTCTCAGAGAAGAAATACAAATGGAAAACAAATATATAAAAAAAATTCAACATCACTGATTATTAGAGAGATACAAATTAAAACAATACAGAGATTCCATCTCAGTCCAGAAAGAATAGTTATCAAGAAATGAACCAATAACAAATACTGAAGAGGTGTGAGGTAAAAGGAACCCCTGTCCACTGTTGGTGGGAGTGTAGACTGGTGCAACCACTGTGGTAATCACTATGAAGATTCCTCAAAAAACTAGGATTAGAGGTCCCTTAAACCCAGCTATTCCCTTTTTAGGGATCTTCCCAGAAGATTTAAAAACATACCACAGCAACGTATGTGCACCCATGTTTATAGCAGCACAATTTGTAATAGCTAAATCTTGGAAACAACCCAAATGCTCATCAGCAGGGGAATGGATAAAAAAAAGATGTGGCCCTTTTATACAATAGAATACTACTTAGCCATAAAGAAGGATAAACTTAAGACATTTATAGGTAAATGGATGCAACTTGAGACTGTACTCATAAGTGAAATAAATCAGACTCATATGTGTAAACATTGCATTGTCTCCCTAATGTGAGAAAATGAAAGAGCAAATAAGGACCAAAATTTACAGTAGATATTGTGAAATGGGAAGTAACTATTCAAAAGGAAAGAGGACTGGGGTGGGGTAAAGGGGAGAGGAAGAAAGGGAAAAGAAAAAATACGAAACAGTTATACTACTAATTTCTCTTAGTTCTTTGAAAAGAAAGGTTTGTACTACTATCATTTGGAGAAATTTTTATGCCCATATCTTGTATTCTGACTAACTACTTTGAAGATAACAATATGCAGTGTAGTAACTATTGTTATTCTCCTATTATATTTTTTATGAAATTTTATTTTTTCCATAAAAAACTTTTATGTACAGTGATTCTTTCTATGAAACTATATTGCATAACAATGAATAAATAAGTTGTATCATATATTTTAATTTCTACAGTAAGTAGTTGTACTAAAATGTACTAACAAAATGTTGCAGATATGCAAAAAAGAATTAT
>RJWM01010125.1:0-64926 GCA_004363535.1 Dasyprocta punctata
TTGCAATTTCTTTATGTTTGTTGCATCTCTCTGTTCTTGAACATAAGCAACCTGGAGGCAGGAACCCTTGACTGTTAGCAGAAACTCACAAATAAACCCTGAGTTGGGCTACTCTCATTTTATAGATAAGTAAACCAAGGCTTAGCGATGCTAAGAGAGTCACTCAAGATTATATGGTTCATTTGTTCAACTAACCAACCAACCAGCATTTACAAACCACCCACAGCATTCCAAGCAACGGTTGACACGCAGTGTTAGGTAGCTTTGGGTTATTAGGCTTTTTTTCTTTTAAAAGAGCCTCTGTTCCTTTGTTCTTGGTGTTCTATCTGTTTGCAATGCTTTCTCCACAATTTAAACCTTTTTAGAATTCAATTTATGTTGTAGAATTCAATTCATCATCAGTGGTTGCCAGGGGTTGGTAAAGGGGAGTGACTGACTACAAAGAGGATGCACAAGTGAATATTTAGGGTGATGAAACTGCTTTGTATGGTCCTGGGGTAGCATCAGTGTGATTCTATGCATTTGTCAAAACCCAGAGAACTGCACATCACAAAGAGTAAGCTTTAATGTATGCGAACTGCAAGAAAAATTATTCCTCAAGGCTTTTAATCTCTATGGACATAATTCAGTGTTTAAATTGTTTCTTTTGTATCAAGGTGGGCACGCATGCCACACACACACGCACACACACACACGCACATGCATACACACACCATTTTGATTTCAGTACCTCAGAATGAAGGCAGAGGATGAAGAAGCAAGATGGAGAGTAAATTTCCCCATCTCTGAATGGCTCATAGCTCTTTTTAGTCCCTCCCAGGCTTTATCTCCTGAGGTTCAAGGTTAGGCCTAAATCTCTCACAGACCTGATTTCTTTTTTCTGGGCTGGGGATCAACCCAGGATTTCATGCATGCTAGGCAAGCTCTTTACCACTGAGCTGCACTTCCAGCCCCTAGACTTGTTTTTTTTTTTTTTTTTTTTAAATTTTTAACTTGGAGATAACTGTAGATTCCCACGTGGTGGTCAGAATTAACAGAGATCCTGTGTGCCCTTCACCTGCCTTCCCCAGCGGTGACACCTTGTATGACTCGAGTACAGTATCACAAGCAGGAAAGTGACATTGGTGTTGTCCCCTTCATCTTTTTAGATTTACCAGATTTATGTGCATTCGTGTGTGTGTGTGTGCGTGCACATGCATGTGCATATTCACGTACATTTAGCTCAAGGCAGTTTTATCAGTTGTGTAGATTCATGTGACTACTGTACTGAACTGAGCTATTACAGCGGTCTCCTTTGGACTTTAAAGCTATAATGTCCTATCCTGATGTTTTCTCAACGTGCAATCATTAGGCAGATCAGTCTCCTGAACCACTTGTCAAATGTATACATTCCTGGGCTCCCCAACCCCACTGCTGAGCCGGAGTCTCTGGGGATGAGGCCTGAGAATTTGTACTTCTAGCAGGCCCCACCGTTGGAGGACCACAGTCCTCCCATCTCTAGTTCAGTCTCCAAACTGGGTGCCCAAGGGATCCTCTGCTTAAAACCCTGTGGTTGCGCCTCCTGTTTTCAGAACAGAGATCTTAGCAGCCAGAGCCTTTCCTCCACCCACCACCATTCATCCCTCGCAGCCCTCTGAGTCTCAGACCACAGGGTTTTCCATGACCATGGTCTCTCTTTGTGCACACTGTCCATTTGCCTACAGTGTCCTTCTCACTCTTTTCTGCCCAGTTCAACCCTATGCAACTAGCCTGTTGTACAGAAGAGGGGTTGGTGGTTGAGAGAGGTTTGGTGTCACCCAGCCTGTAATGCAGGACGGGCTGGGAGCCGGAATCCACTGACTGCCTGGCTCCTGGTCTTACTGTTTGCCAGCAGAAATGGAGGCGCTGGGGAAGCCACTGGGCTCTCCTGCGGGGTGCTCAGCGCCCTTAGACCTGCCTCTCCATCCACCGCTCAGGCATCTGGCCGGGACCCTCTTCCTTTCCACCAGCCCAGTGGGCCTGGGGCTCTGGAGCCTGCGAGGTCGGAGGAAGGGGAATGGGACTGAGCACAGGGTAACTCTACTCCACCCCAGGTGGTGGTGGGGACAGACACACGACCTGGAGGAGGGGGCGCGGAGCCAATCCCCAGAGACTCGCTTAAGCCGGGGCTGGCGAGGGGGGCTCCTGAAGGGAGAGAAGGAGCCAGTGGAGTCCAAGTCCCCTCCTCTGCTGCCCCCTCCCTCCACAGCTCCCTCGAAACCCGAGCCGGGGGGCCTAAAAATAGCCCCCGAGGCGCAACCGCCGGCCGCCCCGGTGACCTTCTGGGTAGCACAGGCCGAAGGAAGGCGGGCGGACAGCAGGAAGGCAGGCCGCCGGCCCCCCAGGACTCCTCTCCCAGGGCGCCATCCCCCGGTGCCCCTGCGGCCGCCCAGTTCCAGCATCCACCCCCAGCCCAGCTCGCAGAGGCCATGCAGAAAACCCGGGGCACGCGAGGCGAGGACGCGGGCACGAGGGCACCCCCCAGCCCTGGGGTGCCCCCGAAGAGGGCCAAGGTGGGGGCCGGCGGAGGGGTCCTGGCGGCCGGGGCCCCAGTCTTCCTGCGGCCCCTGAAGAACGCGGCGGTGTGCGCGGGCAGCGACGTGCGGCTGCGGGTGGTGGCGAGCGGGACGCCCCAGCCCAGCTTCAGCTGGTTCCGGGATGGGCAGCTGCTGCCCGCGCCCCCCGAGCCCAGCTGCCTGTGGCTGCGGAGCTGCGGGGCGCAGGACGCCGGCGTGTACAGCTGCACTGCCCAGAACGAGCGGGGCCGGGCCTCCTGTGAGGCCGTGCTCACGGTGCTGGAGGTCGGAGGTAATGGGGAGGTGGGGCTGCGTCTGGCTGGGCCGCGGGGAGCAAGGCTAGAGAAGGGCTGATCGGGCCACGTGGGGCAGGTAGCAGTTCCTGCCCTTCTTCTGCGGGGGCAGAAGTGCAGATCAAGCGTCAAGAGACAGCGGCAGAGAAAGGGTGTCAAGGAGAGGCTCATCTTGGGAAGGTCAGAGGTCAAGGGTCAGTGGTAGGTAAGCCAAGCCAGGACTGTGGTGGAACTCCTCCTACTCCGCTAGAGAAGCCTGGGGGGCAATCTCCATCTCCAATAAGGCAGTTGGCAGTTGTGAGCTTCTTAAAGGTGTTTGCCTGCCAGGAAGGACTGGATTCCCCTGCTCTGTAGTGCACTGTGGGGCAGATGGGTCAGAGCTCCTTGCAGGCCATCGCTGTGGCAGGGCTGGTGGTATCCACACCAAGTGGATGGAAGGGCCTGTGGGTAGACACGCATGTGAACAAGGTCCAGGGCATCAGGAGGTGGAGCAAGGGCTGGGGCATGAATGGAGGTGGCTTCCTGAGACTCCACAGGCTCTCACATGTGTGTGCCCATTTGTGGGCTGTGGAAGGACTGTGGTGGTACAAACATGCCGGACAAGGCATGTGGAGTTGTCTGCTGAGGTTCCGAAGTGGATGTTCAGAGGGCATCCTCTGAGCAGGATGGAAGTATGGTTCCAGGCTGGAGGTCTGAGCTCAAAGGGGAGGGACATGAATGTAAACCCAGTGCTCACTGCCCTGCTGGAGCTGGGGAAAGATGCCAGGCCAGCACTGATTCTCCTTGGGTTAATTTTTGGGCTTCTTGTACTATTCCCCACTCCAGAGTTAGGCTCATCGTTCTTCTCTAGGCCAAACACAGACCCTTAGGTAGACTGAGCCTTGAAAAACAGAATTCTGAGACAGTAGGCTGCATGTGGAGGAGATAGCAGAGAGCTGGGGAGAGGCGGGGACTGTCTTGGACATTTGCAAGAGGGGCATTTCATTCCAGCTGGGTGGTGTCCTGTAAGGGTCAATCCTTGGCGGGTAGGGAGGAAGCCCCGGGTGAAGGAACTCAGCAGCTGGATGAGAAAGAAGGTTTGTGAATGCAGCCCAGTCAGGAGATGGAGCTCTCAGCATCTCATCTCCCTAGCCTGGTCCTGCCCACCTCCCAGTGTCCAACCACTGGTTCCTTGTGATCTCTGTGACCAGGCCTAGGCCAGAAAGAGCCAAGGCTGGCTTCTCCTGATTGGTCTAGCAGCTGACCAGGTCTAGCATTCCCTAGCTTGGGGTCAGGGGTGGAGCATGCTCTGATAGACTTCTGAGCTGGAGAAAGAGGGACACCTTAGGGTCTGACTTAGCTCTGTTCCTCTCAGGAGCAAAGGGAGCTGAAAACAACGTAAACTGAAGTGTAAGAGAGATACGTTAATAAAAATAGTTTCAGGGGAGAGCTATTAGGGAAGGGAAAGATAGAGGGCAGAGTAAGGGCAGTGGTTATAATATTTGTTTAATGTTGGGCAGATCCACAGAGAACGCCAGCTCCAAACATTTCTTCCTCCAGGTGAGAGCACTGTGGACCAGCAGGGAGGTAGACATACAGCTGCTTATGGCCATGCCCTCCCAGATCTAAGAACCCTGTCCTCCTGGCGTGGGTTCTGGGGCCTTTTTGCTACTCTAGGGATGTCACTGTCTAGTGTTTGGGGAGTGGCTGCTACATGACTGGCATGACCTGGAATTTCTGAAGATGGGAGTCTCCTAGCCTGCCCTGATCCCTCCAGGCGAGGAGGCCATGAGGTGAGAGAGCCCCCAGCAGGACTGGTTCCTCGATGCTTTATAATCTGGGTAGCATGGTGGACACAGCTGAGCTTGCCTGGATCTACCTAGATAGCATAAGGACAGTGTCCAGCCTGGTGAACAGAGGAACTTAGAGTTCAGAAAAGGCCCCGGGTGTGTGTGGCTGGATCTGAGACCTTTGACATTTATGTTAGCGTAGGAAAAGGATTGGACAGCAGCATGTTCTTTTTGAGAACATGTCTAGCTTGTGCAGATGGAAGGTGTCAGAATAGGTTTCATTCTGTTCCACTGCAGATGACCACGTGGTTAACTATTACATCCTCCCCCGAGATTTGGGGGAGGGAGGGGCTTTGC
The DNA here is from genome assembly GCA_004363535.1 of Dasyprocta punctata. Classification (NCBI taxonomy): domain Eukaryota; kingdom Metazoa; phylum Chordata; class Mammalia; order Rodentia; family Dasyproctidae; genus Dasyprocta; species Dasyprocta punctata. Next base: position 4,954 of record RJWM01010125.1, read on the forward strand.
TTTGTTGATGCTGAGAGACTGACCGGGTGAATGCGGTTTCTGTCCCCTTCTGCTGCCCATCCCTCACCAGTCCCTTCCTAGTGACAGCTCCTGATCTGAGGCAGCTGCACAACACCTCAGCATTGCTCAAGCTTCCTTGTGGAAAACTTTCCGGGTTGGAATCAACAGCAGGAGGACTCTATGGTACTCAGGCCTGGCTACAGAAGGAAGGAGGCAATTTCTGGCTGGGATTGCTCTCAGGACCTGGTGATGCTGAGGCTCTCGGCACTCCCAAAGCCTGAGATGGTAGCTCAGGATGGAAGGGCATTGACCAGGCCTAGGGAGGTTGGGGACCTTAGGAGACAAGGGAGCTGCAGGCTGGGGAGTTTGCAAAACAGGAAACTGGCATGGTAGTGGTAGGATTTGGGGGTACAGAGATGAGAAAAAATAGGAAAGAAAGGAGGTGAAGATAGCAGAAATGCAGGATACTTATAAAATCCTTCAATGCATAAGAAACACTAGCTAATTTAATTATTTAATGTTCTAAACCCCAGACTACCACTGTAACCATTATTCATATAATACTAGGGTTCAAGGGGAAAATTACCCAAGGTCACATGGCTAATGAGGTAGCAGGGCTGGGCCTGAAAGTTTGGGTCTCCAGGCCTGGGTCCACATTCCCTGTCCACAGAAATGGAGGTAGGAAGACTAAGTTAAGGATTTGTCATCGTGATCAGTTTTCTCTGGTCATTAACCTAATCCATCTTCTGGCCCAGTCTCCAACATAGGCAGGCATTCTTCTCTTTCCATATGCCAGGCTCCCACCTGCACAGGCTGGGCAGCCACATGCAAATCAAGTGAGCAGAGTAAGTGCTGGCTGGAGAGCAGGAAGCCTCCCTGCACAAAAGGGTTAGAGGGGACACAGCTGAGAGGAGGGGCAAGTGGAGGATGCTCGTGTCTATATGTTGGTTGCAGTTTTGTTTTGTTTTATTTTGTTTTTGTTGTTTTTTTGGTACTGGGGATCGAACTCACAACCTCATGCTTGCCAGGCAGGCGCTTATGCCTCTGAACTAAATCCCTGGCTCTGTGGTTGGAGTTCTGAAGCCAGGGTCTGGAAAGTCTGCGGTGTCAATCAGAAGGACCAAAATTCAGTAGATGACAGCAAACCGCCCTGGGTTCTTGAAGACATGAAGGGGAGAGGTTAGCGATAGTGAGAGAGAGGGCCAGTGGAGTCCAGGGAAAGACAGGGGAACACACCGGACTCTGCATTGGGGAATATTTGGCAGTTACCATCTTTTTCACCTGGAATTTGGATGTCTGGATGAAAAGCCAGAAAGACACTAGTATGGGTATGGTGAGTGTCGATACCCATTCAGGCCATGAACCAATCCAGGGGAGGTGGAGAGGCACCAGGATAGGAGTAGGGAAGAGCCCCGAGAGGGAACACAGAGGAGCAGAGAGGTCCCTGGAGTCAGCCAAAGCCCCTGCAGGGGACAGTTTGATGATCAGAGCAGGTCCTTCCAGAAGACCTAGGTGGAATGGAGATGCTTCTCCAGCTGTTTCTTGGGAAAGGATCTGGCTCAGGACAGAGAAAGGGAAAGGCGAGATGAAGGGAGCTATTCTAGAAGATCCACCACCTACCACTCTTCATCCCCTCCCCCTGGGCTGCACCACCATTCCCGTATATATGTATGTATGTATGTATGTATGTATTTTTTTGGTACTGGGGATCGAACTCACAATCTCTTGCCTGCCAGCAGGCACTTAGGCCACTGAGCTAAATCCCTGGCCCTATTTTTTGAGACAGAGTCTCACTACGCAGTTCAGGCTGGCCTTGAACTCACTTTGTAGCCCAGACTGGTCTTGAACTCACAACGATCCCCCTGCCTCAGCCATTCTCGTATTTATTGAGTGCCTCCTATGTGCCAGGTACTGGTCTAAGTGTTTGGGATACATGAGTGTGCATGTGTGTGTGTGGGGATTACTCCTGGAGATTACATTCTAGTAGGGCACAGAGGATGTGCAACATGGTATATTACACAGTATGTCAGAAACAGAGCAGGGCAGAGGCAGGCCAGAGAGGTGGCAAAGGGGAGGAGAGTGGGTGGGTGCAGCTCACCAGAGGGTCTGCAGGACAGACCAGGTGTGGACAAGGCCTCGGCATTTGTCTGGTTAAGGGGAGATGCTGGTGTAGGAATGGGAATCCTGGGGAAGAGGCAGGGGAACACAGCTGCCTGACCTGGGAGGGAAAATGGGGCATTCAGGGGCCATCTGCAGAGGTCCAACCTGAGAGCATGCCCCAGGCCAGCCCTTCTTTCAGGGATGAGCAGCGCAGGCCCAGGACAGGAACACAGAATTGCTGGCCCCTCCCCGGCCCAGCTGTCCCGTCACTCACGCCTGCTGCCCATTGGTTATTTTTGCTATGGAATGTGCCAGCCCCTCGGATTCTCCTGGGGAACAGGGGCTCAAGTTACCCTCTGTCCCCACTCAGTTCTCCACCTGTGAGTGGGTGTATTTGGGGGTGTCTAGGGTCTTCTGGCTGGCACTAGTACAAACACATGCGTGTACTCTCTCAACACAGGTCCGTGCACATGTCTGTGCGTGTAACACTTGCCACTGGCGGTCTGGGGAACAACACCTGTACATACTCAGAACGTACAAGGCACGACCTCTAAAATAACTTTAAAATAAAGGGGCCCCAAGTTCAACTTCAGGAGCCAAGTAGAAACTGGAAAATGAGGGAGGTGCTATTATTATTGTCTGAACTTGAGCATTCTTATCCTATCACCCCAAACACTGCGCAGTTGAAACAGAAGTTATCAGTCTATCTCTGTATTTTATTTCATTTTACAGTTCTGGCCACTGAACCCAGGACATTCACAGTGAGCAACATCCTCAGCTCTTCTTAGTTTTTTTGTTTTGTTTTGTTTTGTTTTGTTTTTGTAATTTTGAGACAAGGTCTTGCTAAATCTCCAACATTAGGCTCAAATACGAAATCCTCCTGCCTCAGCATCAGCCTCCTAGAGTGCTGGACTGAATTATGGGTGTGTGCCCCAGAGAGCTGGAATGCATCGTGTGTGCCTCCATGTCTATCTGTATGTATTTAGTACTCAGGCTTTAATTAAAGCAATAAAGTTAGGGGTCACACTGGCCAATCAGCATGTGATACTTTATAACATAGTGGTCAGTCACCAGCCATGGAATCCTGACTCCCTTAATTTGTTAGTGATGTGACTTTGGGCCTCAGTCTCCCTCCTTGTTGGGAGGATTGAATGAGTTTATTCATACAACGTGCTTAGCACAATGCCTAGTATCAACCAAGAATGCAGTAAATGTTAATAATTACATAGTACTGAAGTCATAGCTCAGAAACCAGGACTGGCACTACCTATGCATGCTGGGATGAGAATTCTAGTTTGGGGACGTGCAGTCTCAGAAGCTGTGTGACTCTGGTCAACTGACAGCACTGCTCTGAGCCTCAGATACTGCTGAGTTAAATTGAGATGGGCATGCTTCTAAAGAGCGCAGGCTTATGGAGTTGTGGTAAAGGAGGTAACAATAGTGAAGCGCCAGGCCCTTGATAATTCGAAAGGAGCCTAAGAGGGGTATAGAACTTTGCAGTTTGCTGAATGGGGTAGGGGTGGGGAGTGGAACATGTTAAAAAAATTTGGCACGTGCTCACCTCTGTGAGAACATGGGGTGACCCTGTGACTACTAGGAGTACCTCTGGGCACCTTACCTTGTGTGTGCATTTGTGTGTATGGGGCAGAAGTGCAGGAAACTCAGGGTAAATCGAGGAAAGCCTTCTCTGCCTGCCTCAAGGAGCCTGGCGGGGGGATAGTCCGGGTCCACCTGAGCACAAAGCCTCCAGCCCCAAGGACCCTTGCCCTGAGGATGACCTAGGCGCTCCGCCCTGCGTTGAGCTGGGTTCCGTCTGGCACAACCCGAGTGTGCTCATGTTTGCCAAGTAAACTAGATGTTACTGACCTTCCAGAGCCGCCCTGCGGGAAGCGGCCACATTGGGCTGCCAGTGAGAGTGGCCTGAGCTAGACGCCACGGCACCCCTTTCTGTGCCTCAGTTTCCCCACGTGCCCAAGGCCCAGGAGGCAGATGCAGGGTGGCGGGGGGACCGTCAGTGTCGGGAGCTGTCCCGTGGGCGTGCTGGGAGGCAGGTGAGGGCCGCCCCAGGGGAGGCCGAGGTGCAGGGAAGGGAAGGGGCGCCAGGTGGGGATGCGGGCCGGCGGGGGAGGGGCGGGCTCTGGGCGCCGACGCCGCCTTCCCCGTGCCGGGACTCCCGAGACCGGGCCGCTCCCGCCACTCGCGCCGGCTCCCGCCCGCTCCCAGCTCGCCCCCGGCCCCGCCTCCGACTCCGCCCCGCCCCCGCCCGTCCCCTCCTCGCCCGGCCGCCGGCCCGGCCCCCTCCCCCGCCATGAAGAAGCTGTGGGTGAAGAAGCGTTTCCAGGTGAGGGCTCCGGGGGCGGGCGGCGCCGGGAGGGGGCAGGGAGGGCCGGGCGCCCGGGAGGGAGGGCGGGTCACCGCGGCCGGGCCGGGGAAGGGGGCGCAGTGTGTCGGCCCCACCCTAGCCGGGGGAGGGCGGGGGTCGGGCGCGTTGGGGTCGCGGGGCCGCGTCCTGGGCGCGCAGGCCCCTCCCGGCGCTGAGCGGCAGGGCCCCCTCCAGTTGTCCCCAGTGCCCGCGACCCCCGGAGCGGGCCCCGCTGCAGCAGTCGGCGCTCAGGGGCCCCTGCTTCTTTGCCATCTTGTTCAGTCGCGCCCCTGTGCGACCCCAGTCCCCCGGGCCCGCTTTCCCCAGCCCCCCACCCGGAGCCTTCCCTCTGCCGGAGCTCCTGAAAGCGACGCGCAGGGATCCGCGCTGAGCTCAATAAATTCCCCAAGCCCTGCCCTGCCCTCCGCGTACCCGGGCCTCCTGCCTGCCTTCGCGTGGCTCTGGCCATTTAGGGGATCTTACCTTCGCCCCCCCATCACCCTCCCCCGCCTGCTTGATGCCAGTCCCAGGTATCTGTCCTTTCTCCCCAGCAGGAATGGGTGTCCTCTGCCCTCCCTCTCTCAGCCAGCCAAGCGCACCCCCTCCATCTTCTCCTTTTCCTCAGTCATCCTGACTGTCTTGTCTCCTCTGTCTCTGGGGATGCTGTTCCGACCCAGGCTGTGAGCCTTTATCGAGCAGGGAGTTGCGGCGATGGACCCACAGCCTCGCTGCCCTCTCGCCTTCTTCCTCTGCATCTCCCCAGAGCCAGCTGGGCATTCCCTACCGTGCAAGCCGGTGGCTCTGGGCCCCTCCATTCCCTGCCCCTCACACGCACGCAGGCGCCCAGTATGAGTTTCTGCTTGGTACAGCAGGTTGGGATGGGCGCTTCAGGGGTCCAGGAGCAAGCCTCCCCCCCAGCAACTCATTCTGGCTTTTCTCTTTCAGAAAACCGGCCATTCCCGCCGGGCCTTTGGCCGACTTACCCATGGTGCGTGGACTGTAGGCTGCTGTAGCCCATGCCCACTCTGCTTCCTGGTCCCTGTCCCTTCATGAGGTGTCAAGACCCTGAAGATAGCCCATGAGATGTGGGACCCCCCCACCCACCTAGACATCCCCCCACAAGGGCCCCTGTGTACTACAGCTGAGAGATGGCTTAGCGGTGGGGAGGGGCTCACTAGCACACCCCACGGTGGGGCCTGGGCTCCTGTCCTCCATCTCTGGGGCTGAGTAAGAAGGCGCTCCTTGCCGTGCTCTGACCACCAGCAAATGGCTCCTGCTTGTCATGGCACCCACAGGGAAACTGAGGCACAGAATCTGATAGACTCTGAGAAAGGTGAAAATATGCCAAGGAACCTTGGTTCCCAATGTAAGCACTGGGCATTTTTGAGGACCACTGGGCAGTAAAAGAGAGGGTTCTTGAGAAAAGCGCCCATCAGCAAATGCAGACAAACGGGTTTTCAGTTGTAAGCAGAGACCAAAGCACAGAGCAAACATTGTAACAGAGGGTGAGCCTGACCACTGATATTAGGAAGGCTGAGGCAGGAGTACATGTGTGGCCAGGGGGAGCATCAGTAAGTGTCAAGGGTACTAGAACCTCTGGGACAGTCAGGAGTACCAGCTCAAGCATATGGGCTTCCCAGCCATCCCCACAGGGTACCTCTGGGCACCAGGGACCCTCATGCCCCCTCTGTCCTGCCCACCCTCCCTGCCCCACCCCACAAACACTCTGATAACTGTCTGTCCACGTCTCTCTCCTGCTGCTCCTATGGAAGCGAAGTTTTCCGCTCCTGCAGAAAGCAAAGTTACGGTAGGAAGCTGGCTCCTGCCCTTGTCCCCCACCCATCCCTTCTTCCCTGCTCAGCCCAGCCTCTCCTCACCCCACCTCAGCTGTACCCTGATGCATTCCAGCTGGTTTGGGGTGCAGGACAGGCTGGCCCTGCGGTTGGTCGAGTACCCTGACAGTACGACTCTAAGGTGACTCCCCTGGGGTACTGGATACCAAACTTTAGAGCTTTAGCGCCTAGGACCATGTTAATTTGAGTGTTGCCGAGGGACTTTAATGCAGGGAGAGGAGGGAGAGAGGATGAGGTACTGGTAAGCCATTAGGTGGGTTGGAACAGGAGCAGTTTTGAGGACCCACAGAGGCAAGGGTGAGTAGCCAGGGGCCCAGAGATGGAGCCAAGGTGTTGGCAGGGGAGGGGTACTATAAGCAGGCCCCAGGGGATGTCAGGAGCAAAAGAGGGGAGAAGGCAGGGTCCTGGAATCCTGCTCGTGGTAAGATGGAGCCTGCTGTGGGGGAGGCAGAAGGCAACAGGGAAGTGTTGGAGGCAGAGGGAGGAGGGCCCTGCCCACACAGACCCCTTCTTCCAGACTCGGAGCCGGCTGAGGATGACATCAGCGATGCGCAGGGGACCCAGCGCCTGGAGCTTTGCGATGATGGGGCCTTCAGCACCCCCACAGGTGAGCTCTCTGAGTGCTGCAGTAGCAGGCAGGGGGGCTCCCTCTGACAGGTGTCTGCACTCACCGTGCCCCTTTTTCTAGGGGGCTCTGACACCCTGGTGGGCACCTCGCTGGATACACCCCCGACCTCCGTGACAGGTGCTTCGGAGGAGCAAGTGAGCTGGTGGGGCAGCGGGCAGACAGTCCTGGAGCAGGAAGCGGGCAGTGGGAGTGGCACCCGCCGTCTCCCGGGCAGCCCAAGGCAAGCACAGGCAACCGGGGCCGGGCCACGGCACCTGGGGGTGGAGCCGCTGGTGCGGGCATCTCGAGCTAATCTGGTGGGCGCAAGCTGGGGGTCAGAGGATAGCCTTTCGGTGGCCAGTGACCTGTACGGCAGCGCATTCAGTCTGTACAGAGGACGGGCGCTCTCGATCCACGTGTAAGTAACGGCCTCACCTGGGCCTGCCCTGTCCCATTCCACTGTGCTGTCCCGCGCTGCCCGTCACTGCCCCATCATTCACCACCCATTCGCCCCACCCCATCCATCTCCGTGCACTTTGCACCCCCACCGCTTCCACTTCTGGCCCCGGCTACACTCTCTTCCCACGCCGCTCCCTCCTGTGCCATCACCACCCACATCCTGCCCCCACCTGTCCTGGCTCACTGTACCATCTCCACCGTCTTGGGGACCCCCGTCTCTTCCTCATCTCCTCCAAGAGCTCCAGTTTGCCAGGGGCCCTCTCCTGCCTCACCCATTCAGGCTCCAGTTGTCCCCAGAACCACCCCACCCCCCCGGGCCCCCTCCGTGCCTGCTGTCTCAGCAGCTGCTGCCTTTTCATCTCTCTGCACATTCCTGTTCCTCTGTGGGCCTTTTTCTGGGAGGAACAGAACCTTTCCACACGGCAGCTCCCAGGAGAGCAGGAGAGAGCAGGGAGCAAGCGAGCAACCAGGAGAGAGAAGAGAGCGAGGTGGCCAGGGGCAGATGGGAGAGGCCTGCCGAAGCAGAGGGATGGGGGCTGGGGGGTGTCATGCCGGGGGAGGGAGGGACTGGAGACGGGGCTGGGTGGAGGGGGATGGAGGACCTGCATGACCACAGCAGGGTGCATGGGATCTCATGGGAAATACCCCATGGGAAATACCCTAGGGTGGGGTCCAAGGTTTTCCTGTTAGGGGGTGGTGAGGACCGGAGGTGTTGGACTGAGGCACTGGAGCCATTTTTGGATATTTGGGGACTGGCAGATACAGGAGGAAGTGCTGGAGCAGAAGAAGGGAGTGGCTGATGGTAGGGGTAATAGGGGCATTTGGGGAGCTAAGAGGGGTCCTGATTTGGTATGGGTATAGGTGTGGGCGAGGTACCATCACGGAGAAGAAAGGGCCGGGTGGGGAGGCTGTTTTGAGGGTTGTTGGAGTGGTCAGTGGTGGGCAGGGGAGAGGCCTGGGTCCCATTGGACTCCTGGGGAGCTCCCTTGGCTTATTTTATTGGCATTACCAGGCTCTCCTGTGCCCTGGACTCGCCTCACCTTCTGTGCTTTCTTTTTTTTTTTTTTTTCCCCAGGCCCTAGCTGGAGCCTGGTGTTGCTATGGCAACTTAGGAGGAACCTATTTCCTTAGTGATGTCTGTGGTACAGAGTCTGGCCTGGAGCTCTTGGAGCTGCCAGCCACAGGCCTCCTCTAATGTCCCCAGTTTCTCTCTAGGCCTCACCCAGTTCGCAGAGGCCATTTCTCTGGGACTGTGCTTACCCCTCCCTGCTGAGGCCTTTCTCTCTTTGGAGGCCCTAAGAATTGTCTCTCTTCCCTTCCCTCTGCCAGAGGTGGGTCTGCAGTGTTGGTAGCTGAGCCAGGTAGGATAAAACATCCTTAAACTCAGGCACCCCTAAAACTTCTACAACTGCCTGGTTCTTGGCTGTTTCTTCTCCCATCTGTGTCCCCAGAAACCCAGACAATTGAAAGGGAACAAGCACTCAGAAGTCACCTGAGTTTCAATCCCAGCACCAGCCAACTGTCTTCTAGTGATGGCACTTAGTGAAGTGCCTTCAAAAGGGGCACTTAACCTCTTTGAAGCCTCAGTTTCTTCTTGTGGAAATGGGGGTAATATCAGTTCCTATCTCAGGGGACTGCTGGGAGGATTAAATGACTCAATGCGTGTGAAGCACTTAGTATATGCCTGGCACACAGTAAGTATTCATTGAGCCATTTGTACATTTTTAAGTTCCTGCTAATGTGTGGGGTATAATAGCTCTCAGATTCCTTTTCTTGCCAATCTTTATGCTTGATGCACCTCCCCCAAGGGCCTCAATGGGGGAAACTGAGGCCTAGCTCTCAGGCATCAAAGCTCTATTAGGTGAGGGTGTACTCAAGGCTGACAGGCTCCTTCCCCCCTCCTCCTCCTCTCCCACACCCCCTGTTCAGGCCCACTTGGTAGTTATTTCTGCACTGAGTTATTTCTGAACATATCCCTTGGAGGGGACTTATGTGTGCTCAGAATTTCCAAGGACTTGAGATACCTTTTTGAGGGGAGGACAAAGACAAAGACAGACTGAGCAGAGGGAATGGGAGCTCGGTTAGCCCACTCCCTGGGACCCTGATTCCCGCTAGCTGTGCCCCACCAGCACTGGTGGGGGTGACTGGGATGGATTCAGGTCTGCATAGGAGCTAGGTCATCGCAGGGATAGGGTACTGCTTCCTCTGCAGGCTTCTCCCTGGGCCAAGGGGCAGTTGGTGTCTTGGGGGGCCACTATGAAGGGGATATGTCCTGATGAGGTTGGGCAGGACTGTGGGGGCCAGCTGGGGACAGGAATGGGTAGGAGGCTGCATTCTTGAGAGGGTCCCTCCCCGTCCAGCCCTCCTATCTTCCCTCATCACTTCATCCTGCCCCGTAAGCTTCGTTCTTTTCTTTCCCTCATGCTCATGCTCATGCTCGGTTCTGTTCCTGCTGTTGCCCAGCTTCTGGGGCTGGGGGGAGGTGCTGGCCAGAGCCCCCTGGGGCTGAGTCTGTAGCTGGACCCAGCCACTAGCCTGGGCTTCTGGTGCATGAGCCGCTGGCCTCTCCGCAGCACCTGCTCTGGCTGTGCCCTCCTCGTGGGGGTGGGGGGCGGGAGAGTTTGGCCCATGTCACCTCCAAGCCTGCCCAGCATGCCCCACTGCTCAATCCCTCTCACAAACTGAAGGTCTAGGAGGGGGGCCCCCTGAATCCTCTACCCCTCTTGGTTCTGCAGCAGCGTCCTACAAAGTGGACTGCACAGGGAGGAACCTGACCTTCAACCTCAGCCAGCCAGTGAAGTCCCACGTCCTCGCCCGGCCCTTCCGCCTCCCTCCAAGTCGGCGCTGCTCCCCCCACCGTCCCCTCGGGTGGGTAGGCGGGCTTCTCCGGGACCCGGCGCTCAGCCCCCGGCCACCCCCACATCGCCCCACCGGCGCGCTCAGGAGCTCGCGCTACCAGAGGACGCCACCGCGGAAGAGAAGCGAGGGAAAAAGTCCAAATCGTCGGGGCCCTCGCTGGCGGGCACGGCTGAGTCCCGGCCTCAGACGCCACAGAGTGAGGCCTCTGGCCGCCAGTCTGCGCTGGGCCGCTCCCCGAGGCTGGTACGCGCTGGCTCCCGCATCCTGGACAAGCTGCAGTTCTTCGAGGAGCGACGGCGCAGCCTGGAGCGCAGCGACTCGCCGCCGGCACCCCTGCGGCCCTGGGTGCCCCTGCGCAAGGCCCGCTCGCTGGAGCAGCCCAAGTCCGAGAGCGACGCGTGGGGCACGCCCGGGGCATCGCAGGAGGAGCTGCGGGCCCCGCGGGGCAGCGTGGCCGAGCGGCGCCGCCTGTTCCAGCAAAAGGCGGCCTCCTTGGACGAACGCACCCGGCAGCGTAGCCCGGCCTCCGACCTGGAGCTGCGCTTCGCCCAGGAGCTGGGCCGTATCCGCCGCTCTGCATCGCGGGAGGAGCTGGTGCGCTCACACGAGTCCCTGCGCGCCACGCTGCAACGCGCCCCATCCCCGCGAGAGCCCGGCGAGCCCCCGCTCTTCTCCCGGCCCTCCACCCCCAAGACCTCGCGGGCCGTGAGCCCTGCCGCCGCCCAGTCACCCCCTTCAAGTATCGCGAGCAGGTCCGGGGACGAGCCTGGGAGGCCCCGGAGTCGTGGGCCAGTGAGCAGGACGGAGCCGGGGGAAGGCCCGCAGCAGGAGGTTAGGCGGCGGGACCAGTTCCCACTGACCCGGGGTCGGGCCATCCAGGAGTGCAGGAGCCCCGTGCCGCTCCATACCGCTGACCCTCTTGAGGCCAGGACAAAAGGCCCTTCAGGTCGGAAGCGAGAGCCCCCGGCGCAGGCCGTGCGCTTCCTTCCCTGGGCCACGCCGGGCCTGGAGGGCGCTGCTGGGTCCCAGACGTTGGAGAAGAACAGGGCGGGGCCTGAAGCCGAGAAGAGGCAGCGCAGAGGGCCGGAGGAGGATGGTCCCTGGGGGGCCTGGGACCGCAGAGGGCCCCGCAGACAGGGCAAAGGTCGCCGGGTTCGGCCTACCTCTCCTGAGCTCGGTAAGGCAGCCAAGAGGGCTGAGAAGCTGCCAGAACCTGGGTGACAGGGACTTTGGGGACTTTAGGACTGCTTGTAGGAACAAGAGCCTGGCTTGGGGCTGCTCGACTGCCTGAGGGTGCGTGCGGTTGGCACTGACACGGGCTCCAGTTGGAGTGGAGGACTGTGAAGGTCTTTGTGCCAAAACCTGCCACTGGTGAGATGGAGTGTGAATGTGTTTGAATGGAAGCCGAGTGGAGCTGGGGTGTGAGCAAGACTGGTGCCCAGATGCCTGCTGTAGGTCCCTAAGGTCCAGAGATCGTGCCGTGTCACAGATCATCAGTGGGAGGAGGTACTGGTGGGAACCTGAGTATCCCCCATCCCACCGTGGGGTACAGCTGGTGGCTGTCACAGGCTAACCTTCACTCTGCCCTTCCCTTCCCAGCACCGTCCCCTGACCCATCTGTAGCCACTGAGGTCTGAGCCAGCCTCCCCTTCTGGCTTCATGCCCTCACAACCTGCATTTCTGAGGTGACTGCGGGCCTTACACATGGCAGCCTGCGTGTGTCCCCTGCCTTCTCAGAGGTGATAAACAACATTACAGGCTGGAGAGTGCAGCTGCCCCAAACCCACTCATCCCGAACAGCAGCTTGGGCCCATTCCTGGAGAGGCAGAGGAAGCCATCCTTGACTAGTTCCCACTCTGCCTGGAGACCCTGCCAGTATCTCTCTCATTGCACTTACCACCGTATATTTTTCTACATCAAAATTATTTTGCATTTAAGTACTACCGCCTTAAAAGCCTTTAGGGATTATTAGGCTCCCATCCATCATCCTACTAATAATCATTACTGTGTACCCGCCATGTCTCAGACGTTGTGTCACTAGACCCATAGGGATGCTATCTCATTTCACCCTGTATGCCAGTGCTGCAAAGTATTGGGTGTTATCCCTCCATCTTCCAGATAACACAACCAAGGCTCAGAAAGATTATCTCATTTGCCCCAAGTGATGTGTAGCTAGAAATCAGCAGAATTGGGATCCTCACTACCCTTTTAGCTGTCTGCATTGTCCTTTATCTAGCTTAAAGATTGTCAGGGTTGGAAAATACGCAAAGAGAATCAGGCCAGTGGGGTGTTATTATCTTTTTGTATGAGCTCCCTCTAAGCAGATCACATCTCACTTCCTGTCACATCCTGGTTGCCCATCAGTGCTCTGCATGCCGTAAGTGCAGTGTTACTGTCTGGTGAAAGGACAAAATCAAGACTGATCTTTGTAGCCCTCTCCAGTCCTCCTGCTGCTCCTTCTTTGGAATCTGCTGGCCTCACAAATGTGGTGATTCCCCACCTGTTGCCCTGTGCAACTAATGTTATCACTTGGATCTTGGTTACTCTTATTTTGTCCTCTATTTGAAACCTACACGGACTTGTGGCCCTCCAAGTGCTTTGCATAGAGTCTGCAGTGCCACAAATGACTGATTCATGCGAAGACACCCACAGTATGTCCCTACCGTCCTCCAAAAACCAACACTAATTGTAGATGAAGTGGGGTCTCCGCTGCCCTATCCAGGTTGAGAATCTTCCTTCAGGCTTTCTCTTTCTTGTCTCAGGATACTCAGGAGAGAGACTCTTTGCTCCCCCAACTCTGCCTGGCAGAAGCCCATCTCTGGGGCTTGGCTTTCTAGGAAGTGGGGCTGCCCACACCCCCTCCCCCAGTCATCCCCACAGGGATGGAGTCCTCTTAACTGTCACCCCTGTGTCTGGCAGAGTCCTCAGATGACTCCTATGTGTCTGCTGGAGAAGAGCCCCTGGAGGCCCCAGTGTTTGAGATCCCCCTGCAGAACATGGTGGTGGCACCAGGGACCGATGTGCTGCTGAAGTGCATCATCACTGCCAACCCCCCACCCGAAGGTGAGCAGCAGGGCAGGAGCTGGGAGGGGCTGAGGTGGGGGCATGTGGGACAGGGAGGGGGTCCCCCAGAGTCCTTTGAGGGAGAGCTGGGCGGGAGGGGTGTCTCCTACTCCCTGGGGGCTGCCTTGACTTCCTGTGTGTAAGTGGATTGCCCAGAACTCTGCCCCCATTTCCTGGGGTAGGGAGAGGAGAGGTTTGGGCTCCTTGGGAGGGTTGGGTGAGAGTTCCCCAGCAAGCCTGTGTGGACCGAGGTGAGCTGGTTCCTGCCACTTCCCCACAGTGTCCTGGCACAAGGACGGGTCCGTGCTGCGCAGTGAGGGCCGACTTCTCCTCCGTACTGAGGGCGAGCGGCACACCCTGCTGCTCAGGGAGGCCCAGGCAGCTGATGCGGGAAGCTATATGGCCACTGCCACCAACGAGCTGGGCCAGGCCAGCTGTGCTGCCTCCCTGGATGTGAGACCTGGTAGGGAGCCCATCGAGCCCAGGGCTGGGTGGGGGGAGCTGAGACTCTTCCCTGTAGTTCTGATGCCGTGGCTCAGGGTCCCTTCCCGCTTGCGGCCGAGAGCTTGGTTTCTCAGACAACATGCCCAATCCTTTCTCGTGTGTCACTCCCCACTGGAAGAAGCATTTTCAGTGGTCCTATCCTCAGGGCAGGCCACATTCCCAAGGCGCACGCTGGGCTGGCCAATTCACAGTCAGTGAAATTTGTCTTTTAGACAGCCTCCAAATGCCATCTTCCTATGGCAATTCCCTGAACTGGGTCTGTGGGGAAGGCAAATTATCTCTGAGTCTCTGAGAAAAAGAAGCTGTCAGCTCAAAGGGCTGGAGAGCCACCAGGAGCCTTTTGAAGGCATTTTCTTCCTAGGACAGGCCAGCCCCAATAAAAAGAGCAGCTTTCAAGTGCCACTCCACTGCTCCTCTTGAACCCCAAGCCCTGAGGAGGTGCAGCTGAGAGCACCTTCTGGAGATGGTGATGCTGAGCCTGCCTTGTTTTCTATTTTTATAAAAATCTCACTTGGTGTCAAACGTCTTCTTTTGAGTCGCAGCCCAGTTTCTCTGTGGCTCGGGCAGGGCTGGACTGCTGTCAGTGTGCATGGCCAATTCTATTCATTCAGGTAGCCGGGACTGACACCCTGCTGGCCCTGGGCAGTGGGGCGGGGGCAGGGAAAGATGGGTAGAGCGTCATAGAAAGAAAAGGCACAAACTCAAATCTCAAGGCGGTTACTGCTGTCCAGGTCTGGTTTGAGGACAACATAGGGCAGATGCATCTAGTGTGAGAACAGTTGAGCATCGGTCAGTGTTCAGGGCTGGGACTTAGACTGCAGGGGGAGGGGCAGAACATGCCAGGAGGGGCAACAGCATACACTGTTCTGTGCCTTTCTTGCTGCAAGAGATAGACTGACAGAGCCTGTGTGCATGGTCCCAGGGCCTTAGCACAACTGCAGGGCAAAAGTGTCTCGGAGGGGTCTTATCTCAGTCACTGTGCTACATTAGCTCTTCTGGTTGCACCACAGAGCTTTGTGGAGCCGCAGGTCTACCTCTTCCTTTGCTTCCTCATCCCTCCCAGGAGCCACGTTCAAGGCTTTCTCCCTCTCACCTCTCTGGCCTCGCTGAATCATGCCAACCCCCACTACATGCTTCTGTCCTTCCATCACCTCTGGGATCTGGCCTCTGACTCAGCTCCCAGCTCCCCTCAGGGGCCAAGGCCTGGCTCTAGGACACAGTCAATACCTGGCTTGGGTTGGGATTTGGTGAGAGGGGGGTGAGAGGTGTCTCAATACTGGCTCAGGGCCATTAGGGAGCCTTTTAAGGTTGGGAAGGCAGCTTGGGGCACGGCAGCTGTCAGCACTTGACTGGGAGTTCTGTTTGCCACATTGAACCTCTCTGAGCTTCAGTTTCCTCATTTGTAAACCAGAGATAATTATACCAGCCTCACAGATGAAAGTGAATGTGCAAATGAGCTTTCCGAACTGTAAAGCTGTAGACAAATGTTAGTTGTTAGTGTTCAGAGGTGATGTTGTGAACACGGGCTCAGCTTTCCAGGAGGACCTGGGAAGTGCCTTCCCCTTCCCTGCTGCTTTCTTCAGACTGTGCCGTGAGGACTTCATCCCTGACTTTTCAGAGCTCACTGTTTTCCAGCCCCCCAGCATCGCTGGGGCGCCTTTGCCCTGGGGAGCCAGAAAGCCTTCATCGCATTAGTTGATTGCACCAGGCATCGCAGCAGCCCCCGTAAAGTCAGGCTGGCTCCAGGGCTCCAGGGCCCAAGAGGCTGGCACACAGGTCCAGACTCAATGCTGGTCATTGTGGAGCAATCTGACTTTCTTACCCTACAAGGCACTGTTTGGTCTAGAGTGTCTGGATGGGGGCCAGTGGACCCATAGAGCAGCTGAAGTAGGCGGAACCAGTGGTAGCACAGACTTTGGCAAAGGAGATGGTTCCAGGCCTGGAGTCTGCAGGGGGTAGTGGAGGTAGGGAAGGTGCCCAGCAGTGTGGCTATGGAGACCTAGGGTTCAGGTGGAGGGAGGGAATGGGCAGTGTCTTGTGGCCACTACCCTGTCTCACTGTCTCCCCATCCTCCTGCCTAGTGCCATGGAAACCAGGGCTGGCTGCCCAGTGTGCTCTAGGGATGCCTACCCCAGCAGGGCTGCTTTTGAGAGCACACAGATCTGTTCCTGGTTGGGTACCATGGTAATCAGGAAATGGGTAACTACAGAATGCAGCCCCTGGTTTGGGGGGACAGGCGTGTCCAGGCAGAGTCAAGTGTTCTTCAGCTCCAGCAACCACCCCCAGCTCTAGATCCTTCCTCCCCCTGAATAACTCTTTCAAAGGGAGAGGCGTGGATTGGGACCCCTAGTTTGGGACTGTGAAAAGTATGCTTAACCCAAGTGGAGCCTTTTTTCTTGGCTACTGCCAAATGCGTCACACAGGCATCTATTGAGTTCACACCTGTGACCTGTGTTCCATCTCTGAACAGTTTCTTCTGTTTTTAGAGTGCCATATAATTTTCCCAAACCCTTTCACATCTCTTTCTTTGACCTACATCACATTATAGGTGACAGGTGGTGACATTCCCATTTTACAACTGGGAAGACTAGAGTGTGAAGAGTACTGTGACAGAGCTGACACCAGGCCAGTAGCCTTTTTTGAGCATCTGGGTCTGCCTGGGAATGTTATGAGCAATAAATGATTTAGGGTGATGGAAAAACTCACCCAAGAAGCAGCAACACTTAGTGTGAGTAGCAGGTAAAAGTAACACAACTACTCAGCGTTAGTAGAGCACTTCCTGTGTGCCAGGCTCAGTGTTGATTGGGTAATCACACTTAATCCAGCCCTGTGAGATAGGTGCTATTGTTATGTCCCATTTCAGATGAGGAAACTGAGACTGGGAAAACTTTAGTCAGTTGCTGTAGGGCAGTGCCGACCAATAGGTCTTGCCAAGGTGGCAAAAGTATTTTGTGTCTGCGTTGCCCAGTGTTAGTTGCCACCAGCCACATGTAGCTTTCGAGCACTTTAAATATGGCCAGCGTGACTGAGGAGCCAGGTATTTCATTTAATTTCATTTTAATTGCTGTGCATTTTAGTAGTGTCTGCAACAAGTGCCCTGCCCTGTTGGATGCCAAGCTCTAGAAACATGGCACGAGTTGGAGGCTGGAGTCATGCCCTGAAGTACCCAGAGAGACTCTCCTAAGCACTGCACTGTGCTATCCCTTTCCTGGCTACTCTGAGGGGGTTCGAGTGTAAGATGCATTTGTGCTCCTGAGCTCACGAGGAGTGGACTGCCCAGGCCCTCTGTGGGTGGGACAGACTGAAGGCTTCTTCTGCTTCCTCTTTTGACTCCCTGCCTCTATCGTGGCCGTGGTCCATTTTTTCCCCACTGCCTGGTGTGCGCACAGTCTGCTCACTCCCACAGTGGGCTCTATGGGGGGCCCTCCAGGTGCTATCAGGGAGAAAGTAATGTGGGGGCCCCATCCTGCTGCCTGCAGCCCCCTCTCAGGCCCAGGTCTCCTGTGCTTGGATCCAACATTCTAGTATCCTTCACCTTTAGCTGGCCATGGTTTTCTTGTCTGTAAAGTGAGGATCATTCTGACTCATAGGCTAAATACTCTGTAAGAACTATGTGACTCGGGCTAATGGTGAGTCAGCTACAGACATTTGGGCTAAGGGATCAGGTACTTTGAGGCTTATTCCGGTCCCACTCATATGATCAACTCTATCACAAAAGAGATGAGGTTGTTTATTGGGGGTGATGAATACAAAAGAAAAGAAAGTCATACCACCTACCCCTGCCCCCTCTTCTCTTGCTCTGGGTTCCAGGCCACCTGCTGCATAGTTGCAGGTTCTCCCTGGCAGTGGCAGTGGCTGCCAGTGGAGGGAACACTGGACTGCCACGTGGCCTCCGTTGTCCATCCTGCTGGGGGTCTGGGGAACACCTGAGAAAGCAGGTGGCTCGGTCCACACCACCACATTCTGCCCTCCTTCCCCGCTCTGTGTGCCCCAGCAGGCGTGCCCCCTGCACAGACTCCCCACAAATGTTACCTAGAGTGGAACTTCTCACTCCCACCCTGTCACACGAATGTGAACCAAATATACTGTGGGTGCGAAATCTCACCACTTGCCTGGCTAGGCCAGGCTGACCGTGTGAAATTCCCTCTGATGCTTCATACATTTTAATCCTGAACCGTGCTCAGCACAGTCCTTCTCCTTGTCCCAGGGAAGCAGTCATGTCAGCATCCTGTGGAAATCCCCATGTCCTCGTGTCTTGTGCCCTCTTTTCTCCTCACCCTTCCACGGTGGGATGACTGCAGGAGCCATTTCTCCCACATCCTCCTCCTCTGCCAGGATCACAGGGGCCACCCTTGGCCTTCATGGCAGAAGCCACACACCTTCAGCTACTCTCTGTCTCCTGGGTCCATGGGGCCAGCAGAGGCCTGAGGATGCCCTGGGAGTGGCCAGAGCAGCAAGAGGCACCTGCTGTCACATGATGACGCCTGCTTCTTTCTTCTTCCCCCAGATCTGTCACCAGGCAGTTCAGCTATTGGCCTCCCTGCACATGTGTTTTTTATCTCTGAACATCTATTTGCGAAGGTTCTTCTGCCTGGACTGCTTTTCTCCCCCCGCCCCACTTTATCCAAACTCTAATCCACCTCTTCTCTCTGTTCCCTCTTTTTCCCTGAGCAAAATGTTGTCTCCAGCTCTCTGTACTCCTGTGACCATCTTATCTGTCCCTTTTGCACCACCTTGTCGCGCAGGCCTGGTCACTCCTCAGGTCGCCTGTGTGTCTGGCTTGTCTTCTGCATCGGCCAAAGGCCCCCGAGGACATGTCTGCTTTTTTCACTGCTTAGCCTTTGCCACCACCACGGAGGCTCTCGTGGACAGTGGGGACTGAGTGTGCCACAGTGAGTGGGCAGGAGGCAGTCATGGGGTCCTGGAGCCTCAGAAGCTCTAAGCTCTGGGTGGGACACCCAGCCGCGAAGGGTAATAAGTCTGTGCCCAAGAGTAGAGTTTGGGATGACACAAGAGACCACGGAGCCATGGTCTTCAAGGTGTGGTCCTCCCTCCAGCAGCTCATTATCCACTTGGAGGGTGTTAGAAATCCAGACTATCAGCCGGGCGTGGTGGCGCACGCCTTTAATCCCAGCACTCGGGAGGCTGAGGTAGGAGGAGCGTTGTGAGTTTGAGGCTGGCTTGGGCTACAACGGGAGCGCAAGGCCGGCCTGAGCTACATAGTGCAACCCTACCTCAAAAACACCAGGGCCGGGAGTTTGGCCCAGCAGCTTAAGTGCCTGTCTGGCTGGTGCGAGGCTGTGAGTTTGATCCCCGGTGCCACAAAAAAAAAGAAAAGAAAAGAAATTCAGACTATCAGCCCCAGCCCCAACCTATGGGATTTCCGAATCTGGGGTGGGTCTGGACAACCCGTGGGCTAAGGATAGCCTTCCAGGTGACTCCAGTACACAGTAAAGTTTGGAAACCAATGCCAGGGAGTTAAGATGAGAGGTCTGTTGGTCCTTTTCGGAAGCACATGGACTCCAGTCCAAAGCCCTGCTCTGAAGTAGAACAGTCAAGTGCGTGGGACTCGGTGAAACCATCTCTCAGGGTTGTCCTCCTTGAGATTAGCAGTGGTCCCTAAGCTTTCATTTACTTAAGACTTACCTGGGTACTTTTGAAAATTTCGGGAGGTCTAATTCTGTGGGCCAGGTAAGGCTCAGGAATCTGCAGCAAAGGAGTTTCCAGCTGGTCCTGATATGGGTGGTTCAAGGATCATTCTGATGGTCCTGATACAAAGGGCCTTGTGTGGTGCCTTTCATCTACTAGATACTGACAGGTGGCTGTCATGGTGAGAACATGGCAGGGGACATTGGAGACAGCTGGGATGTTGGGATGGACCGGATGTGCCAGTTGGTCTGGGGAGGCACAGTTTCCTGATTCAGGGGTTCCCTAATGCCAGTGCATTCTGCAAGCAGGTTTGACCAGGGAGCAGTGCTAAAAGGGCAGATAGAGTCCTTGTGGGAGATGCGGGGGTCAAGTATGAAGGGGGAGTCCTTCCATGGTGTTGATTTGGGGATACCTACTTCCCATTTCCTGGATGGTGTGACTACTGCTCCTATAGTGTGAGCCAGGTTTGTGGGTGGAGCAGGGCAGGAATGTTAGGGACTGGCTCTTAAAATGGGACAGTGACGAGTAGGTGGCACCCGAGCCTGGTGGAGCCCTGGGCTCCTCCGTCAATCTCCATGACCACACAGTTCAGGAGTATGGCAGGGTCTTATCTCAGGGAGGCCTAGTTCTGCCACTGTGAGGCCTCAGTCTCCTGCCTGGCCGTGTTGACAGCTTCTGTCTCCCAGGGGCTTAAGGTCTTGGTCTGCCGGGTGACTGGACGCTTCTGGGGTGCTATTCCCCCAGGCACCACCAGAGGCCTCTGAGGCCCCCTGCAAACCTGGCCAATCCTGGGCTCCAGAGCCATCTCAACACTGTCCAGCTTGGAGGTGACCCTGGAGTAGGTGTCCCTGCTCCATGGGGACAATCTCAGAGTCACTTGGGGGCAAAGCCTCCAGCACTAAGTGCCCTGCCTTCCTCCCCACCTGAACCTCAAGTTGGCCAGCCCAAATGGAGGGCCCCTCCTCTGCCTGGTCCCAACCACTCCTTCCTGGGCAGTGCCAGGAAACACAGGTCATAGCTTGAGAATGTGGCCCCAGGCGGGGTGAGGGGATAGAAGGAAGGAGAAGGACATGTGACCCCTGCTTAATAACCCTTTCCCCCGCCCAGATGCAAATGGGTGCCAGTTAAGAGGGGCTGTTGGGGGGTGAAGCAGCCCTTGGGTTGGTGGGGCTGGTGGGTGAAGGGCAGGTTGCCAGCAGGTACCCCACAGAGCTGGCTTGGGCACAGAATTATTTTCTGGGCTGGTTGCTGGACCAGACCTGTCATGGCAGGACCCAGTTGGCAGAGGCTGGGCTCTGGGCCCCCTTGGGTTGAGAGGGCTTTTCTGGAAGGAGGACGAAGGTCCCATTGGGTCTGGTTTGCAAGGCTGGATAAAGCAGGCTGTGGCCTGGCTCTGCAGTGTTTGAGGCTGCTCAGTGCCTTCCCAGGTTGGGATCTCAGTGGTTTGGTCAGGGCAAGGCACCGGTAGAGCCATTTGCCAGCGGCAGTTCCTCTGGTGGACTTGCTGACCCTGGGGGGTGAGGCAGGAGTCTGGGATACTGCAGCGCAGTGCCAGCCTACCCCATCTCCCTCCGAGGCCAGAGGACCCACAGTCAAGGCTCCGCAGAGAGGCCCTGCTCTAGTCAGTGTTAGAGCTGTAAGTAGAGGAAAGGCAGGCCGCTGCTTGGGACTGAGCTAATTTCAGTCAGGCAGGGCTCTGCCCCTCCCTCGCTCCCCCTCTGCTCCTGCGGGCCGGCAGCCGCCTGTGGTCTCAGCAGGCACCACCTTCCCAGCCAGCCCAGCGCCTGCCTGCCTGCCTGCCTGCCCGCCTGCCCTCCTGCCTGTCACCCAGCTTCTCGCCAGCCACCCCCACCTTTCCCTTCCCCCTCCTGAGCGCCTTCCCCTCCCCCAGGGCCAGCTCAGTGCGGGCCTCGGCTGGGTCAGCAAGGGAGTGGGGCTGGGCAGGCTGGGCTTACGGTCCCGGGGGAACCAAGGCAGGGTGGGCAGTGGACGGGCAGCAGGAGGGCCTGGTGCCAGGGCAGAGTCTTCAGGAAGGTGCAGGCTGGGGTCCGTGTGCAGAGTCAGGGTGAGTTGGGGTGCAGCCCTTCTGGGGGCTTTGGGTGGGGAGACCAGGAGGAGGGGCCAGGGGGCTGTGGCAGATTCATGTCTGTATTTGGCAGTCGGATAGGAGCCAGCTCTGTGAGGCTGGGCCCCTGGCCAGTTGCAGAGGAGGGCGTCAAGGCCCTGGGGACTCCCCTCCCCCAAGGCAGACTCTGGTGCCCCCTTCTTCTTCCCCGGGCTGCCCTTTTCTGTGGGTCCAACTCTGCTTTCCTATTCCTGAGAGTTTTGGGGTCTATGCTATGGGGCTGGGGTCAACAGGTGCCCCTGGGGTGTCTATAGCAGGAAGCTGAGAAGGGAGGGGGGAAGGGCAGGCTGGACAGTGCTGCCTTGTTGGCCCTGAATCAAGGTCAGAATGGGGCTCGTCTGATCGTGTGTGTTCCTACGCACCAGACCCAGCTCGCCTGAGAAGCGGGTGTCTGGGCTCTGCCGCTCTGGGGTCAGAGATGAGCACCACCTGTTTTTGGAGTCTGTGATTGGTAGTTCAGGCCCCCAGTCCATGCCAGGAATGTGGGTGCCCTGATCCAGTGGAATGCCAGGTCTCCCTTCAGCCCCTTTGCTGGCAAAATCCTTTGTATTAGGCCTTCCCTGGTGCTGTGCCCTCCCAGAAGGGTCACTGTTGGCAGAGGCCGTGGCAAATGAGGACCCGGAAGCTCTGAGAGAGGAAGCACCTGGGCAGGGTCACACAGCGAGCGAGCAGAGCCTGGGAGGTGAAGTCAGGCCAGGGCCTGCAGGAGACCCCCCACTCACTCTGGGCTCTGGGGGGGATATCCTGGCCTGCCCGCCACCTCCCTCCCTGCCATCCTGTCTGTCTCTCCTCCAGGTGGGTCCACATCCCCTTTCAGCAGCCCCATCACCTCCGATGAGGAGTACCTGAGCCCCCCAGAGGAGTTCCCGGAACCTGGGGAGACCTGGCCCCAAACCCCCACCATGAAGCTCAGTCCCAGCCAGAACCGCCATTCTTCTGACACTGGCTCCAAGGCACCCCCCACTTTCAAGGTCAGATCGCTGAAGCTGGTGCTCAGACCCTCATGGGCCCCCATTCCTTTGTGTGCCCCTTCGTTCTTGGGGCCATGCTTAGGCTCCAGCATGACCTGGAACTTTGCCCCAGTAACCCTTCTTATCCAGAGCCAGCCTCAGTAGTTTGGTATGGGAGAGACCTCTGCCCCGATCCCTAAGTCCCAGGAGCCAGTGCTGTACCCTGACTGTCACCCCTGGTACTTTGGGGTCCCCCTTAGGTCTCGCTTATGGACCAGTCAGTGAGAGAAGGCCAAGATGTCATCATGAGCATTCGTGTGCAGGGGGAGCCCAAGCCTGTGGTCTCCTGGTGAGTAGCAGCCACTTTCACCCCGCTACAAGAACCCCTACCCCAGCCTGCGCCCGTGAGCTGGCTTTGCTGGAATGCAGTGGGGCCCCGTCCCAGGGGCCACTCCCCTGTACACTCCTGTCCCTGGCCTGGTGCTCAAGGCTCATTCAGGCCCTTTCTGGGGAGGGTTTGGGTAGTAAATGGGCTCACGTCCACCCACGTGGGATGAGTGGCCAGGAGTGCCCTCCCCCTCCCCCTATTGTTCATGGCAGGCTGACTTTGGAGGCCCACTTTCTGCCCAGTGCTGTGCTGGGCCTGATCATCACAATTTGTTTCTGAGCTCCTGGAAATCCAGAGTTCAGTGTGGGTCTCAGCTGTGGTGCCTCACTCATCCTGGGGGCCTGGAACATCGACTGCTCAGCGTGTTTTGCTGTTGATTTGGGTTCCGTTGTTCATTTTTAATTGATTGTTTGGTTTCCACTGTGATTTTTTTCAACACTGAAGGTTCTTTCATATCCCTTCTGGGAAGTAGAAAAGCTATCTTTCCATTGTAGATAAATAACAATAAGATGGGGGAAATCAAGAAGAGTTCAAAGCTAGATAGCAAGGTTATATTCGTTTTTTTTGTTTTGTTTTGTTTTGTTTTGCGGCATCGGGGATTGAACTCACAGCCTCGTGCCTGCCAGACAGGCGCTTAATCACTGAGCCAAACTCCCAGCCCTGGTTTTTTTTTTTGAGGCAGGGTCGCACTATGTAGCTCAGACCGGCCTTGCCCTCACGTTGTAGCCCAAGCCGGCCTCGAACTCACAACGCTCCGCCTACCTCAGCCTCCCGAGTGCTGGGATTAAAGGCGTGCGCCACCACGCCCGGCTCGCAAGGCTGTATTCTAAATGCAGTGGTTCTGGGCAGAGAGAGCCAGGTGTGCTGCTGTGCTCTGGAAGTTCTAGGTGGGGCATGGAGGCCGCGTCAGGGTGAAGATCTCACCCTGCAACCCCTGGATGCCCTGGTTAGGGGGGCAGGTTTGGGAGCCAGGGAACAGCGTGGAGATGAGAGACCTGCGTGGCGCTGTAGCCCCTCTCCGCTGTGCCTGTGGGTCAGGCTCCAGGGTTCTGGGCTGAGTCTTTGTCCTCTACCAGGCTGAGAAACCGCCAGCCCGTGCGCCCAGATCAGCGGCGCTTTGCAGAGGAGGCAGAGGGGGGGCTGTGCCGGCTGCGGATCCTGGCAGCAGAGCGCGGCGACGCCGGCTTCTACACCTGCAAAGCGGTCAACGAGTACGGCGCTCGGCAGTGCGAGGCGCGTCTGGAGGTCCGAGGTGAGAGCCTCACGCCCTCCAGCCCCCATCTGGCCCCACAGCTGTCACACAACCTCCGTTACAGGGTGCCGCACTCTATGGGCTGGGCTGTCCCCTAGTCTGGCTGCTTCTGTTAGAGTTGAGTAAACTGAGGTCCAGAGAGAGGAAGCTGCTTGCTCAGAGTCACAGAGCAGATTGTTCCACACTTAGCTTACTACACAATACTGCCTTCCCCATGTTTCATCACGCCAGCCCCGGATGCCAGCCACGGACCCTGCTTCACATGGCCCCCCATCCCCTCGTCACCCCCTTCTAAGCCTTGGTCCCCATGCTGTGCTCGGCCGGCCCCTCGCTCGTACCCACTGCTGCTCTCCTCGCGCGCCCTTGCTCTCCCTCCCCTCCTGTGCTGTGCAGAAGCACTTGTGGTTGGGGGGTGGGAGCAGTGGGGAGTATCGGACCCGTTCGGAGGGACCTGCGGGGTGAGCTGGGCATGGAGCGCTGTAGGGAGCCAGGGGCCCCAGGGTGAGCGCATCCCTGAAGTGTGGAGAGAGCTGAGCCCGGGATTGGGGACATAGCACAGGGACCTCTTAGGAGTGGGATGACAGGCCCAGCCAGGCTGCCGCCCTCCCGCCTCCCTTCCCTGTGATGGCTCGGGACCAGGGACCTCTCCTCAGCACCTCCCTGTCTCTCACGGGGCATAGTCCCTTCGCCTGGCGGGCACCAGCTCCAGAAAGGTCCCGAGACACTCTCGGCACTCGCAGTCACGGTCCCTCTGCCAGGCCTCCCCACCCGCCTCACCTCTTCCTGTGGTGGCCACCTCTTTGGTATCTGGCCTTCAGTCCCCGGCCCCGGCCCCAGCCCGCTCCTCCTCCTCCGGGGTCCAGCTCTGCCTCGCTGCTCTGTGCTAACCCATGTCTTGATGCTTTTCTCTTTGGGATTTTTCCCGACATCCCGCAGGCTTCGGGGTGCTCCTGATGCCTGTGAACGCCTCTCCCCTGGTTGCCCTGGGTCTCTGCTGCCCAAGAACCCGAGGGACCCGGCCTCTGGCTAGCCGATGGCCCTCCCATCCCAGGCCTGGCCTTGGGGGAGCTGAAAGCGGCAGTGCTGCCTGCTGTGTTAGAGGCAGCTCCGTATCCCGAAGGGCCCTAGCCAGGTCTGTGCGCCAGTGCGTGCGTGCGCGTGCCTGTGTGTGTGTGCGTGTGCGTGCGCTGCACTAACCTGCCGCTTGCTGACTGAGGTTTTTGTCTGTATACAGGCGAGTGAGCTCAGGGGGCCGCCTGCGCTCCCCCCGCTACCCTCCGAGCTGCGCCCCTGTCTCAGGCACCTCTCGGACCTCGCTGTGTTTCACTGCCTCCTGCCCACAGACCCAGCCGGCCCGCCGGCCCGGACCTGTCCCAGCCTCCCCTCCCCTCCCCGTCCCATGTAGCACCCCGGGGTAGCCCACGGGCCCCTGAGAACCTTCCCTCCCCAGGTGGACACGTGGCTGGGAGGCCCGCAGATGGACTGAGTGCTAAAAGGGGTGGCCCTGAGGGGTGTCAAGACTGTGGGGAGCACCGAGCGAGTGCATGCGCTGCGCTGCTGCGGGCCACTGTCTGTCTGTCTGTTTGTCTGTCTGTGTGTCTGTGACAGTCAGGGAAGGATCCTCTGATCCGGGGTGGGGTGAGACCACAGGAGAGGAGAAGGCATGGCACCCACAGGATGGAGGGGCCTAGAGGGAAGGGGCTGTGGTCAGGGGACTCACTGGGAGGGGGGCAGGGCACTGACCATTCCAGAAAGGGATTTCAAATGGCACAACGCTTTCTATTCCACAAGCGACCAAAAGCCAGAGGCCTAGGGCTGAGGCCTGGCCCTGGCAGGTTTAGGGACCAGCAGGGGCTCCCTCTTTCAAGGTCAGGGTGGGGGCCGCTGTGTGTGGGAATGAGGGCGTTAGGCAGGCTTGGCACAGGAGTGGAGCCGTAGTGGGGGTGGAGGTATTTGGAAACACTATTTCTAAGCTCAAATAAAGTCCAGTTTGTACCCAGCTGGTGTGCTGTGTTTTTTTTTTTTTTTCCTGCTGCCGGTCGCTGCTACCACATGGCCCTATCGGTGCCCCTCCCTCCATTTCCTCTCACTACTCATGAGCTGTCCCTCCCTGGGCCAGTTTGGGGTGCATCTCAAAGCCAGACCAAGGTTTCCTTACTGTTCTGGATGGGTGGGTGGGCTCTCGCCATCTCCAGAGGAACAAAATGCATCTCTCTCTCTGTGTCTGTCTGTCTCTCTGTGTGTGCGTGTGTGTCTCCCTCACCCTGTGCGTCTCTGCTCTGTGTGCCCCCCTGTGGCTGCCTTCCCCCCAGCACACCCTGAAAGCCGGTCCCTGGCCGTGCTGGCCCCCCTGCAGGACGTGGATGTAGGGGCCGGGGAGATGGCGCTGTTTGAGTGCCTGGTGGCAGGTCCCGCCGACGTGGAGGTGGACTGGCTGTGCCGTGGCCGCCTGCTGCAGCCAGCGCTGCTCAAATGCAAGATGCATTTTGATGGCTGCAAATGCAAGCTGCTGCTCACCTCTGTGCATGAGGACGACAGTGGTGTCTACACCTGTAAGCTCAGCACGGCCAAAGGTAACTACTTACTCAGGCCCTCGGGCTGCCATGGGTATCCAGGAGTAGAGGGAGGGCACTAAAGGTGCAAGAGCTGGGTGCAGATTGAGATGCCCAGGAAATGGGTCTCTGACTCCTAGGGGAAGTGCAGTGGGGTGAGACAGTGCAGGATGCCAGCCCAAAACAGTGAGTACTGAGAGCAGTACCTGGCACGGAAAGTGCTGCTCTCATACCTGCCGTTCCCATGAGCATGCAAATCCCCTGAGATGTAGCAAGCAAACCAGGTCTTGGGCTCCCATTCTTGCCCTGCAAGTTACCAGCCAGCGCCTTTACACAAGTCACTTCCTCTGTCTTAGTGTTAGACTATTCATCTGTAACAAAAAGAAGCATGCTAATGCCTGCTGTGTAGGGAGCTAGGCAGGCTTAGTGAGATAACCAGTGTAAAGCAAAGCATAGAGCCTGGTGAAGGGTGGCACCTAATACATGCCAGTTGCTACTATTGATGACATCTCTGACCTGGGACTGTCCTCATATGAAGCACAGAGATGATGGCACCTGCCTCTCTCACTCCTGATGCTGGAGGGGCTTAAGGAGCAGGAAGAATCACCTGGGTCAGCCCAGGGGCTGTTAGCTGCTTCAGAATTTTTTTCTTAGGGATCAGAGTGGAGCCAAGGGGCGTTTGCTGTGGTTTTGGGACAGTGGGAGGGAGCATGGGTATAAGCTAGGTGCAGAGGAGACTTCTGAGAGTGGGGGCATAGGGAAGGCAGTGACTTGGTTTCCAGGAGGAGAGTGAGGTCAGGGAGGGCTGGGCTAGGCCCTGGGCTGCTATGGGGATCCTGCCTACCTTGGCAGCCTGCTGCCTGTCCTTGCTGACCTCCACCTCCCGAGAAGACCTGATATATAGATGAATCTTTGCCCTCTGCCTCCCCCACGCTCAGAGCCTTGGGCGGGCTCTGCTCAGTCTCCCTAATTTTGGACAGAATCTATGAGGGAGGACGCCTGGCCCTACAGGGGCTTCTCTGCCCAGTGTTCCCTCTCCAACCCCCCAGATGAACTGACCTGCAGTGCCCGGCTGACTGTGCGGCCCTCCCTGGCGCCCCTTTTCACCCGGCTGCTGGAAGATGTGGAGGTGCTAGAGGGTCGTGCTGCCCGCCTTGACTGCAAGATCAGCGGCACCCCACCGCCCTCTGTTTCCTGGACTCATTTTGGTATGTGCCCTCCCACTCCACAGATGGTGGGAGACCCCCAGGGACCCTGACCAGGATGGGGTGTTAATTCTACATCCCTGCCCTCCTGCCCCAGGCCGCCAGGTGGAGGAGAGCGACAACTTGCGGCTGCGGCAGGACGGGGGTCTGCACTCGCTGCACATTGCCCATGTGAGCAGTGAGGACGAGGGGCTCTATGCGGTCAGTGCCACCAACACACATGGTCAGGCCCACTGCTCCGCGCAGCTCTATGTGGAGGAGCCGAGGACAGCTGCCTCAGGCCCCAGGTACCGCCTGGGGCACCAGGTGCCACTGGGCACTGCTACTGAGGGGCCCCCACCCCCTCTGAGGGGTTCCTGCCCTGCGCTGGGAGGTGTAGTGCTGCACCTCTGGACAGCTGTGTGGTCCTTACAGCTCAAAGCTGGAGAAGATGCCGTCCATTCCCGAGGAGCCAGAGCAGGGCGAGCTGGAGCGGCTGTCCATTCCTGACTTCCTGCGGCCACTGCAGGACCTAGAGGTGGGACTGGCTAAGGAGGCCATGCTGGAGTGCCAGGTGACCGGCCTGCCCTACCCGACCATCAGCTGGTTCCACAATGGTCACCGCATCCAGAGCAGCGATGATCGGCGCATGACACAGTGTACGTGTCCAGGAAGGTGCCCTTAGAACTAGGCCCCCGTTTCTCCCTGGGCTCCCTAAGGGCCTTCTTTCTGTAGCCTGGTTGGAGATGGGGTTCCTGGGGAAGGGAGGTCTCAGGGCCCGTGAGGTCATCGCATTCCTCCTTGAGTCCACACAGTGGTCATCTACTGGTGGCCCTTACTGGACAGTAAGGACAGTCCTGTAATGGAGTTGTTAGGAGAATTAAACCAGCTCATACAGAAGAAGCACCAGGAGCAGGACCTGTGGACGGCAAGTGGCCAGAGAATTCTAGGTCTTCCGTGCTTGCTGTTGCTGGGCCATTCTCGCTGTTGGGGAAGTGGTACTGCGCGTGTTCTGCTGGGGAGGGCAAGGATGGGCGGGCTCTGGCCGGGAAAGGATGTTGTCCAGGGTTATTAACCAACAGCAATGAGCAAGAAGGAGCCGGAGAAATGCAGAGGTGCAGATTTGGTTTGCTGTCCTTTTGACCTGGGGCTTGTTTCCAGGGAACACCTCCCTCGCATCCTTGAGGGACTTTGAATCTCATGTGAGGTCCACCTGCCTCCCTGAAATCGTGGTCACACTGTCTCCCCTAATGGTTTCCTCCTACAGCTGCAGGTGACCAAGGTCCCCTTATAAGTGCTTTCTAAGTGCCAGATTATGAGTGCTAACAACTAATGTGAATCACCTCACCCTCTGCAGGCCTATAGGCAGATACTGTTAGCCCTGTTTACAGATGGGGAAACTGAGCCTTTAGAGAGGTACAGCAACTTGCTCAAAGGCAAGTGAGGACTGCTGGACTCATGCCCATCTCCAAAAGGATGTTTCTAGTTCCCGTGTCCCAGGCTCCTCACCCCACGCTCACTCCAGCTCCAGCGCCAGGGCTATGACCCTTGCCCTCAGCCCCCTGCTGCAGCAGGGGTGGCTCCGCCCCAGGCCTCCCTGTCTCCCCTTCTGCTTTGAGGCCCTGGGTGAGTGTCTGGCTCAGGATCTGAGCTGGCGTCTCTGCTTCCGCCTGTATCTGGGGTCACTGGCAGCTTTTGGCTTCTCTCCCTTTATAAATAGCTCAAGCAGAGATAAATGAATGGGTGGCCGTCTTATGCAGAGATAACCGCTAAGAGAAGGGAGGGGTGTTTGGTGACATTCCTGATGTGAAGGAGGACGCTGCAGGTCTCCTCCTCTTCATGTCCTCCTCAAAGACAGCCTCCTTACCATGCAGGGAGGAGGCCGTGAGGAGAGAGCTTTGGAATGAGATGGAAGGAACTAAGTTCAAGCAGCGGCTTCATCATTTATTAGCTGTGTGACCTTGGACAAGTCAATTAATATCTCTGACCTCATTGGTAATGGGGGATAATTTTGTAGCATTGTTGAATTAGTGGGGAGGGTGTCAGGTACTGGTGTATGCTGGGCCTAGGAGGGGGGTGGGACAGAGAGGGTGCAGGGCACAGCAGTGGGAGAGAAGACCTAGGAGTGGGGCGGGGCTGATAAATCTCATTATAATTTATCACATAAAGAATTGGGTACTGCATGGAAGACATTGAGTTCTGGGTGGAACAAGCAGATCTGGACCCAAGTAGGCCTGTCTTTGAGGGAACAGCCAGACAGGAGCTATAACTCAGGAATAACGAGGAAGAACACCCCCACCCTGCAAAGCAACCTGGGCCCAGTGACGTGAAGCGAGAGGGCTGGAGTCCCAGGAAAGGAGTCATGGAACAGATTCGACAGGGGTTGGGCCCATGGCAGGGTAAGCTTCATGGGGCTGCACTTCCTGGCACTGTGTCCTGAAGGAGAAGGAGGCCTTAGGTAAGAGAATATTCCAAAGGGAGTTGCTTTTTTTCCACATTCAGTTTTGAGGTTTGAACTCAGGGCTTTCACACTGACCTACTTCCTTGGCCATTTTTAATTTTGAGACAGGGTCTCGCTAAACTGCCCAACCTGGGCTTGCACTTGCAATTCTCCTGCCTCGGATTCACCAAGTGCTGGGATTACAGGTGTGTGCCGCCACACCCTGCCAGTGGGGAGGTATTTTGTAGGCAAAGACCTAGAGATGGAATGCACATGGCTTGTTCAGGGGTGGTCTGTCAGCATCAAGACAGGAGGAGGAGCAGTGGCGGGGGGTTCGGGCTGTGGCCTTTCCTCGGGCTCTGCTGGAGAGGGGACGAAGGGCAGTGGCCATGGAATAGGGAAGACTTGGGGAGGACCTAGGGAGAAAGCTTTGTCACAGTTGCACCTTGGAGGCTGTGACCTGTAGAGGTACAGCAACAAGACAGGGACCCTAGAGGGTGACCGGTGTGGGAGGAAGATGCTAAGTTGCTGGGCCTGAAGTGCTGGAAGGACAGCAAGAGGGGCCAGGCTGCAGGTGCAGGCTTGGACCCAGCTTTCTTTCTTTCTTTCTTTCTTTCTTTCTTTCTTTCTTTATTTGTTCTTTTTCGTCGGTACTAGGGGGATCGAACTTGCAACCTCATGCCTGCCAAGCAGGCGCTGAAGCCACTGAGCCAAACTCCCAGCCCTATTTTTTTTGAGGCAGGGTCTCACTATGTAGTTCAGGCTGGCCTTGCTCACATTGTAGCCCAAGCCGGCCTCGAACTCACGACGCTCCACCTACCTCAGCCTTCTGAGTGCTGGGATTAAAGGCCTGTGCCACCACGCTCGGCTGGACCCAGCTTTGGCTGCATGAAGGACTTACTTCTCGCTGCCTCCCCTGTCCGTCCCTGCCTTGCCTCCTCCCACCAGGGGCTGGCGTGAGTGGCCAGGCCCATGCTAGCATGAGCCCACCCCTCAGAGCATCTTCGTAGCTCAGCCCTGGTGTCACTGTCGCTCCCCAGACAGGGATGTACATCGCCTGGTGTTCCCTGCTGTGGGGCCTCAGCATGCTGGTGTCTACAAGAGTGTCATCGCCAATAAGCTGGGCAAAGCTGCCTGTTATGCCCACCTGTATGTCACAGGTAAGTCAGGTACCCTCCTGGGCAGCTGTGCCCACAGCCCAACTTTTGGAACCACCGAGAAGGTCGGGTAAGGGAGGGGCCTCCACATCAGCTTCTCTCGGTTCCCCAAGGACCGTCCAGCCTTGCCCCACCCCTGTGGCTGAGCCCTGGTCCCTGGCCTTCTGCCCCTGAGGCTTGATGGCCCTGTGGAGCCGTTAGGCCCTAAAGGACTCACAGACCTCGGACCCGTGGCTTTCAGATGTGGTTCCAGGACCTCCAGACGGTGCCCCGCAGGTGGTGGCTGTGACCGGGAGGATGGTCACACTCACGTGGAACCCCCCCAGGAGTCTGGACATGGCCATAGGTGGGTCAGGGCCACGCAGGGCTCTGGGTGGGAATGAGGGGTAGACAGGGCAGGGAAAGGGAGGGACACTAAAGGATCCAGGTCCCTAAGAATATGGTGGCAGGGTGGGGCAGGAGTGGGTGGAGTACATTTGCTGTCTTCTATCTGCAGTGAGCGAGGCTCTTGCTCCAGGTCAGAAGAGACAGGGGGCACCGCCATATTCCCTTCACTTTCTCAGAGAGGCTGGGAGCCTGGACCATAGGTGTGATGCTGGCCCCATCCTTTCCTGGCCTTGTCTAGAGTCTTGCACTGGGACACAAGTCCAGCCCCCTCCAGGCCTGTAACTGGTGGCCTGTTGACTTCAAACCTGGCCAGAGCAGTGGGTGAGCAGGTGCAGATGGGAGGCAGGCAGAAACCAACAGGGCCAGTGAGCCACGAGTTCAGAGAAGACTGGCGATGAGTTCCAGGGCCCCAGGCCAGCTGGGTGGGAGGCGCAGCGCTGCCCCAGCACCGGCCTCTAGCAGCTGCCTCTCCTCCAGACCCAGATTCCCTGACATACACGGTGCAGCACCAGGTGCTGGGCTCCGACCAGTGGACAGCGCTGACAACAGGTCTACGGGAGCCCAGGTGGGCAGCCATGGGGCTGCGAAAGGGGCTCCAGCACGTCTTTCGGGTCCTCAGCAGCAGTGGCAAGAGCAGCAGCAAGCCCTCTCCCCCGTCCGAGCCTGTACAGCTGCTGGAGCGAGGTGAGCGGGGTGCCCTGGTGGGCAGCAGTCTGAGTAGGTGTGACATGGGGTAGAGGCTAAGGGCTGCCCTGGCCCTGACTACTGTGGCAGGAATAGCCCGTCTGGGCCAGGCCCCGGCCCATCAGTGGCAGCAGGACTGGGGACAGGGTTAATGCTTTGAGGGCAGACAAGCTGGAGTCTGGCCCTTGCTCTGGTTGTGTTCCCTGGACAAAAGGCTAAACCTCCCTGAGCCTCAGCTTCCTCGTCTGTGACTTTGGAGCTCGAGTGGTGTCTGGGGGTGTGAAAGGAGCAGTAGGTGCCAACCCCCCAGCACCTGGCTCAGATAGAGCCTGCCATCCCCTCTCAGGCCCACCCCTGGAGGAGGCCCCTGCTGTGCTGGACAAACCGGACGTCGTGTATGTGGTAGAGGGACAGCCAGCCAGTGTCACTGTCACCTTCAACCACGTGGAGGCCCAGGTCGTCTGGAGGAGGTAGGGTCCCTGCTCACCCCGCTGCCCACCTGTAGCCACGCCCCAGCCTGGTCTAGCAGGACCTCCCTGTCCTGTGTCCCTCAGCTGCCGAGGGGCCCTCCTGGAGGAGCGGGCAGGCGTGTGTGAGCTGAGCCGGCCGGACGATGACCAGTACTGCCTTCGCATCTGCCGGGTGAGCCGCCGGGACGTGGGGCCGCTCACCTGTTCGGCCCGCAACCGCCATGGCACGCAGGCCTGCTCGGTCACCCTGGAGCTGGCAGGTGGGTGACAGTGGCCTTCTTCCCATTTCTCCCTCAGAGACACACTCCCAGGGGTGCACACTCACTGCCGCCTCAGAGGATCCCCTCCCATGGCCTCCCCTCGGGCCTGTCCATCTAACGGCGGTAATAATACCAGACCTGGTCATAGTCGCAGTAGTAGTACTAGCGAGCAATTGACTGAGCACCTCGCATGGGCCTGGAGCAGTGCACTTCGTTTAATATGTACATCAACTCTGTGAGATGGGTCAGTTAACCCCATTTCACAGGTCAGGAAATTGAGGCTCACGGGCTCGCTAAGGAACATGATCCACAATCTGATAAGCTCAGGAGTTGGGTTCGAGTCTGCATGTCAGGCTCCAAAGCCTGAAAGTGTTCCTAGCTCCTGTGCTAAACCCAATAGGAAATAGTGTTTTGGCTATAACAAGCATGGGAAGATTTTTAAAAACAAAAGCTCGTGTACTTAGTTTATCACCTGCCTCCCAGCTCTGTAGCTCCAGGCTGCCCTTTTGCTTGAACCTGTTTAACAGTGCCTCCAACCTTTGCAGCAAAGGCCCTTTTTATAATTTCTCCTTCAAAGACGTGGCCTCTCAAGCCATAGCATGTATTAGGTAGTAATTATTTTGTTTCCAAGTTTGTTAATTAACTCTAGACATCTGTAACTGCCACTCAGAACTTTAGATCCACACAAGCCAAGCAGTGTTACCTGCTGAGTATATAGATACACTTCCAGCCCAAAGCAAAGGAAGTAACATTTTAGTTAGCACAGGTGATCTTTCAGCAAATGGATGTTTTGTGATGCTTTAAGATAGTCATTGATGCCGGGCGTGGTGGCGCACGCCTTTAATCCTAGCACTCGGGAGGCTGAGGTAGGAGGAGCGTTGTGAGTTCGAGGCCGGCTTGGGCTACACAGTGCGACCCTGCCTCAAAAAACCGGGGCCGGGAGTTTGGCTCAGTGACTTAAGCGCCTGTCTGACAGGTGCGAGGTTGTGAGTTCAATCCCTGGTGCCGCAAAAAAAAAAAAAAAAAAAAAAAAAAGTCATTGATGGATTTAGCTCTGTGGCACTGTGCCTGCCTGGCAAGCAGGAGGTCCTGAGTTTGATTCTTGGTACAAAAAAAAAAAAAAAAGACAATCATTGATATTCATGTGAAACCTTCCAGTGCTTTGACCTCTATAGACTGCCCTCCCGCACCCCTATAGACCGGGAACCAGATTCCTAGAAGGGACAGAAGGCATCTGTAAAGCAGGCGAAAGGTGGCCAGAGGGGGTATGAGGAAGAGAAGGGGCACTCCTGGCTCCTGCAGGGATGCTGGGTGGGGTGAGCACCAGATCCCCCAGGCCCCGGGTCGCCCTTTGATGAGTCTTGCTCCTTACGCAGCCTGCCCTGCTCAGCACTTCTGACTCAGTCACCACTTTGCTCCTCGGCCATCTGCTGGACTCATCTTCCTACCCAGACACGGCCCCGTGTCCGGGACTTCGGGAGGCCCTGGTCCCAAGGGCCCTGCAGCCCAGCCTGGACAGAACAGTGGCTGAGGGAGACCCTGTCCCTGCCAGCCAGGCTAAAATGGGCCTAGGGCTGGCATCATATTCCAATAGGCCTCACTCCACGCCAACCAGGCAGAGCAATTTGAATGGTAGCCCCCTCTCCTCCATGTCGGCACACCCCAGCATCTTTCCCACCCTCCAAGTGGCCTCCTGATAGCTGTATAAAAGCTGGTGGTTCCTGTGCTGGGGGGTGCCCATACCTGGCCACCCCGCTCTTCACTGGAGGCCTGACCCCTCCCACTCCCCTTGAAGCAAGATCCTCAGATGTGCTCAGGATGGGGAAAGCGCATTGCAAAGTGTGTGTAACTCCACCGTGGGAATCAGATGGCGCTCTGCAGGGAATCATACGACCACGTGACAAGTGTGGAAAATAAGATCACAGACACGCGGGAGAGCTTCTAGATTGTCCAGTTAGCATTTGGGGGTTGGCAATTAGTTCCTCTTGCCCTCTCTCAGATGGTAGACGGCTCCCTAGCCATCTAAATAATATTCAGAGAGGAAAAACCTCAAGACACAGGCAGTGTCATTCATGAGCTTCATTTCCGGTGACAGACTGAGCCTCCTGCAGATTCCAAGCGCGGGCACCTTCAGGGCAGGCTGCGGTGGGACCGTGAGACGGGCGATGGCCTCCAGGGGGCGGCATCGAGCCACGCCTCACCCACCGGTTCCTGGGAGGGAAGCCGTTTAGGATGGCCAGTCCTGATTTTTCAAAAGAGACAGCAAATCCAGATTTCCTTTGTGTGCGCAAATCTCCTAATTTCAAAGCTGGCAAATGAGCATCGAGGGTCTAACAAAGCAAAGCCTGCGCCCGCGACAGTGTTCCTGAGCTTTAGAGAGCATCACGTTTGGATTTACAGAGCGGGCACGTGGGCCAGGTGACCAGGGGCTGTGTGTGCAAGCGTGGGGGCTCTGGAGACTCAGCCTGATGTTCTTTTTTTTTTCATTTTTTTTCCAGTACTGGGGATTGAACCCAGGGCCTTCGTATTGAGCTACATCCCCAGCCCTTTTTATTTTTTGAGATGGGGTCTCACTGAATCACCCAAGAGGGAGTGGAACTTGCAATCCTCCTGCCCCAGCCTCCTAAGGTGCTGGGGTTACAGGCATGGCCCCCCACACCCTGCTCAGCCTGGTGTTCTGACAGAGTCTGTTCCTGATGGGGATTTGCAGAGGGGCAGAGGAGGCAGGCCTTTGTAATAATGACGTCCTGGCCCCTCTCTTGCCCTCTCCCGTCCCCGTGCATTTCAGAGGCTCCACGATTTGAGTCCATCATGGAGGACGTGGAGGTGGGGGCCGGGGACACTGCCCGCTTTGCTGTGGTGGTTGAGGGAAAACCAGTGCCGGACATCATGTGGTACAAGGTAAGAGGGCGGTGCAGGCTGAAGCAGGGAGTCAGCCCTCTGGCAGGGACCCTGGGGGAGGAGGACCGGTTTTCTCCAGGGAGCTGGGCTCCTGGGAGGTGGGGGGTGGGGCAGCTGGGCAGAGGCGTGTTAGGAGGAGGAGGCAGGGCCCAGGGGACAACTGAGGGGTGTGGGGTTATTAGTGGGAACTGAGGGAAGAACTGATTTGGGTTCTGGGGGAGCAAAGCCCCTGGGATGAAGCCCCTGAGTGGAGATTGGCTCTGGCCCTGGCTGGAGATGCAGCTGGGTCCCTGGCATGGAGGCAAAGCTGCCTTCCAGAGGGAGGCTCAGGCTGCTGTGACACCCACCGTGCAGGATGAGGTGCTGCTTGCTGAGAGCAGCCACGTGAGCTTCGTGTACGAGGAGAACGAGTGCTCCCTGGTGGTGCTCAGCACGGGGGCGCAGGATGGCGGTGTCTACACCTGCACGGCCCGGAACCTGGCGGGCGAAGTCTCCTGCAAAGCAGAGTTGGCTGTGCATTCAGGTGGGCTGGAGCTGTCCCCAGGGAGGAATTCAGTGTGAGCCCCAGCTGCACTCCTGACCATGCATCCTCCAGCCCCAACACCCCACCTTGGGCCACAGCAGGCTGACTCCTCTTCTGTCTCCATCTGCCCTGCCTACCCCACCTCTGCCTTGTCCCTCTCTTGCCTTCCCCACCTAACCCCAAGACAATTGTCTACTCCCCAGCTCAGACAGCTATGGAGGTCGAGGGAGCTGGGGAAGACGAGGAGCATCGAGGAAGGAGACTCAGCGACTTCTACGACATCCACCAGGAGATCGGCAGGTGTGGGGCCGGGAGGAGCCAGTGTTGGGGGCCACAAGAGGCTGCTGGCTCTGAGGGGCAGGAAGGTGCAGAGCCAGTCCTGCAGCGACGTCTGATCTCCATCACTCTTGTCACCCAGGGGTGCC
Source organism: Dasyprocta punctata (assembly GCA_004363535.1). Classification (NCBI taxonomy): domain Eukaryota; kingdom Metazoa; phylum Chordata; class Mammalia; order Rodentia; family Dasyproctidae; genus Dasyprocta; species Dasyprocta punctata. Next base: position 42,108 of record RJWM01010125.1, read on the forward strand.
TTCTCCTACCTGCGGCGCGTGGTGGAGCGTAGCTCTGGCCTGGAGTTTGCAGCCAAGTTCATCCCCAGCCAGGCCAAGCCCAAGGCATCTGCGAGGCGTGAGGCCCGGCTGCTGGCCCGGCTTCAGCACGACTGTGTCCTCTACTTCCATGAGGCCTTTGAGAGGCGCCGGGGACTGGTCATTGTCACCGAGCTGTATCCTGGGAGAGGCCCGTGCTTGAGTGACTGGTCCTCATAGCAACCAATTTGCAGCACGTGTTACCATTTACAAACTAGTCCTGTTGAGGCTTGGGAGGGATGGGTCCAGAGACTTCCGTGAAAGCCAACATTTCTTTTAGCTTAGATTTACATAGCATTTAACACGTGGCTGGCAGTGTTGTATGAGTTTTACAAATGTGAAGACCTTCAGTTTTGTACACCTGCCTTACGGAATTGCATTATCCCCATTTTATGGATGGTGAAACAAGTAGAGAGAGGTTAAATCACTGGCCTGAGGTCATACCGCTGGCAAATGGAAAATGCTTTTTAATCATAAATTGGGGAGCAGTATTTCTGCACATCTAAAAGAACAGGTCCTACTCCTCTGTGGTTAAAAAGGGTACTTTGAGTAAAGGATGCTAGGCAATTGGCTCAGCTCTCCGGGAGCAGGGTGACCATGACCTGCACATTCCCCGGCTGTATTGTTAAAGCCAAACCTTAGCAAAATGACAGATTATTCCATGGCATGGCCATCTGGCTCATTATCAGTTGAATCAACAAGATTCTGCTATAATTTGTCCCCCATAAATACTTCTTCAAGTGAGCAGGAGAGGAAATGACATCCCTGTTTTATACCTGAGGGAACTTTGATGCAGAGAGGCTAAGGGACTTGCCCGAGATCCTACAGTGAGTGAGAGTTCCAGCACGGTTGTCCCATCTGTGCACCCAGAGGACAGGGAAGAGTAAGGCACTGTCTCTGACTGGTACCAGGTGTGCTTTGGGGCAGGGGGAGGAGAGTCCTGCACTGAGCAGAGCCTGCCCTGAGCTCGGGGGCTGGGCCAGACAGGTGACACTGGTCACTGTTCTCCTTGACCTCTGACGTAGCTGCACAGAGGAACTGCTGGAGCGAATGGCCAGGAAACCCACCGTGTGTGAGTCTGAGGTGAGGGCAGCGGGTGGCAGGGGCCAGGTTGAGTGCCAGCCTTCACCCACCTGAGCTCTGAGGACGATGGGCAGGTCCTACGCATGCCCTCTGTGCCCATGAGGAAGCCATGGGAGATAGCAGAGACCCCCATAAGGCTGGCAGCTGAATGCCTCACTGCAAGACCCCTGTGTATTTGGGACTTGCATTGTCCCCTCTAATCTCAGCAGGCCCACCCCAATCTCTCTCAGTCGTTCCCTAGACATAACACATTCTCCAAATGTGTCTCCCCGCCTAGGTCCCACCTGGACTCTATTGATCTCACTGCAGTCCTGCCATGTATGACTATGTATGTAGTACACTGTACGGTTCTATTCATTATAATGTCAATGTCTGCCCCTATAATAGTGCTGTGTCCAACCCGTGCAGCTGTATGATAGTCCTAGGTCTTAGCAACCCCAAAGGTCCATGAGCCATCTGAAGGCCACTCCCAAGGCATGACCTGACCTCTTGCCACAGCTCTGGTGGTTGCTCATCATGCATAGTTCCCCACCCTCCCCCCACAGACCCTGGGACCCCCTGTTTCCACAGATCCGGGCCTATATGCGACAGGTGCTAGAGGGAGTGTGCTACCTACACCGGAACCATGTGCTGCACCTGGATGTCAAGGTGAAGTGGGGAGTTGGGGGGCAGGCAGCTCCTCTGGGAGCCAAGAGGTAGGTGTTCATCTCTAGCTTGCTTGTGTCTCATAGCCCGAGAACCTGCTGATATGGGATGGCGCAGGGGGTGAAGAGCAGGTTCGCATCTGTGACTTTGGAAACGCCCAGGAGCTGATCCCAGGGGAGCCCCAGTACTGTCAGTACGGAACACCTGAGTTTGTGGCACCGGAGATTGTCAACCAGAGCCCTGTGTCTGGAGTCACTGACATCTGGTAAAGCTGGTGTGCTGGGCTGCTGGGGGCAGTGGGTGCCAGGGACTTACTCAGTGGCAAAGAGGAGAGTTATGAAGCCTGGATTCCTTCCCGGCTGGCGGGCTGGTGGCAGTGCTCTTGGGGGCCCCTGGCTTGTTATCCTGGCCCTCCATCAGTCAGGGCTGGCCAATCATGCAGGGCCTCAACTCTGCAGTCCTTGGCTCCTGCCTTTGCAGGGGTGAGGCCTCTCCCAGCGGGGAGGCCTGGTCCCACCATCCTCAGACTTCTCTGGGCTTCCTAAGCAGCCCTGCCATGAATGACCCTTGACTTCAGGATGTCTAGACTTCTGGGTTCATAATCCTTCCTGAAGAAGGCCCTCCTGTGCCCAGGTGTCCAGGGCAGTGTTCCCAGGAGGACACATTGCTTTCAGATTTGAGGTAGCAGGGAACTGCTCACTTCCAGCTGGAGGGGGCCATCCTCTCACCCATCTGCTCTTCTTCCCCACAGGCCTGTGGGTGTCGTTGCTTTCCTCTGGTAAGGACCCTCTGCAGTCTCCTGGCAGACCCACCCCTGCCACTTACAAGGCTCATAGTTCACCTTTTCTTTTCCACCACCCTGCTCCTTCTCAAACTGCCAGGGGCACATGACTGCATGAATATAGATTCCCCAGCCCGTGTGCCCAAGCTCTGCCCATCACCATGCCCCTCCATAAGAGCTGGGCACAAAGGGCTGAGAGAGGCCCATGCAGATCCAGCACTATTTCAGCAACAAACTGCTTGAATGCACAGAACAAGGACTAGGAGGGGCAGGGTGCATCCCCACGGCCGAGAGAGAGGGTGGAACGGCCCACTGGAGGTGGGGCAGAACGGGTCCTCTAACGCAAGGGCAGCTGAGTCCCAAGGCAGGACTGCGCCCCCATTCCTCAGGGGTGCTGTGAAGTGGGGCAGGACGGCAAGTCTGAAAGCTTTGGCTTTTCACCCAGATCCACCCAGCCTCTGCTATCCTCACAACCTGGGACCTCCAGCCCCCACCTACCTCACCCCTGCCTCAGCCAGGGCCCTGCCCAGCTCTCCTGACAGTCCTCCCTACCCCTGCAGCCTGACAGGAATCTCCCCATTTGTTGGGGAAAACGATCGGACAACACTGATGAACATCCAGAACTACAATGTGGCCTTCGAGGAGACCACGTTCCTGAGCCTCAGCAGAGAGGCTCGGGGCTTCCTCATCAAAGTGCTGGTGCAGGACCGGCTGTGAGTGCCCGACCCCGAGCCCCTCCTCCGCACAGACCTTTATGTCACCCCCTACTCCTACACAGTCTCTACCCCGAAACAGGCAGCTCCTTAGAGACCCTGTTTCCTCAAACATTTATTGACAGTATAAATGAGTGAATAATAAATCTCTGCTTAATTCTCATTCCTTTACAGGAGACCTACTGCAGAGGAGACCCTAGAGCATCCTTGGTTCAAAGTGAGTCTAACCCTGCCAGGCAGTGGTACAGGGGTGGAGAGAGAGACGGTCACTCACAGCTCCATTTACTGAGCACCAATGCGCATGTGCAGAAACTGATCTGCATTATTCTGTATACATGATCTATTAGCCTAACAATAGCTCTGCAAAGTAAGGTTTCATTTGCTCCCATTTTGATAAGGAAACTGAGGCTTAAATCAGTGATCAGCAGGTTGGGGTATCATGGACTTCAGGCATAGGTCTGTACCCCACCCCACGTCACCCCAGGCATCCTCTTCAAGGTTCTCCATGGTGCTCGAGGCCAACACTGGGCTCCTTCACGTCTGTGTGCCCACTTCTGTCCCACTCTGATTAGTGGGTGGCCTCTCTGGCTCATTCTCTCATCTTAAGACCCCAGCACTGGGGCACAGTGCCAGCCATGGGGTGGGGGTGCAGTGGAGTCTAGAAAGCACCTGAATAAACGTTCCATTGAGCACTGAGCTGGGTCAGCTTAAGACTGAGGTCATTCTGCTTGCAGGCCTTGAAGTTAGAGCCTCCTTCCTCAGACCAGAAACCAGCTTCAGGAGACTGAGCCTGGGTGGGGTGCTGAGGGAGCCTGGGTGGGGTGCCGGGGGGAGCCTCTGTCTTGGTCTGGACCACAGCTCCTATTTCAGGGATGCTGGCCTTAAATGCAGATGGCTGGGAGGCTGGGGGCCAGCCAGGGGCCCAAGAGCACGGGCCTCCGTTGGCAGCCAGTGTAGCAGGAGAGGACCTTGAACCCTGGTGCAAGCTGAAAAGCCACCCCTGGGAGCCACCAGTTTGCTGCGTCTCCCCTTAGGTTCAGGGAGTTTGTCCACAGGTGTGCCCCTTGGCAGTAGGTGGTGTCCTGACAGTCCCAAGGGCGCCCCCAGGAGCCCAGACTCCCCTGCTCCGTGGACTTTGTCTCTTCATTACCCAACCTTGAGGGTCTAGGTGACAGAGAGCTGTCCCTCAGGGCCTGTTTCCCGGGTTTGCAGACACAGGCCAAGGGCGCAGAGGTGAGCACCGATCACCTGAAACTCTTCCTGTCCCGGCGGAGGTGGCAGGTGAGTCTGGCGGTGCTTTCCACCCTCTCATTCCTTTCTCACCCAGCCTTTGTGCCTCCTTCGCCTCTCCTCTCTGTTTTTCCTTGTCTTCCCTCCTGCCCCTGACTTCTGCCTGCCTAGGCTCTTTGTGTATGTGGGGTGGGGGTGGGAGTCCTGCCCTGGACCCCTCTGGTCTAACTCTTAACTCCCTGTCTCCAGCGCTCTCAGATCAGCTACAAATGCCACCTGGTGCTGCGTCCCATCCCAGAGCTGCTGCGGGCTCCCCCAGAGCGGGTGTGGGTGGCCATGCCCAGAAGACCACCTCTGAGTGGGGGCCTTTCATCCTCTTCGGACTCTGAAGAGGAAGAGCTGGAGGAGCTGCCCTCAGTGCCCCGCCCCCTGCAGCCAGAGTTCTCGGGTTCTAGAGTGTCCCTCACCGACATTCCCACTGAGGATGAGGCGTTGGGGACCCCGGAAGCCGGGGCCGCCACCCCCATGGACTGGCAAGAGCAGGGAAGGGCGCCCCCTCAAGATCAAGAGGCCCCCAGCCCTGAGGCCCTCCCCTCTCCAGGCCAGGAGTCCCCTGCTGGGCCCAGCCCCAGGAGGGGAGAGCTCCGCAGGGGCAGCTCTGCGGAGAGCGCCCTGCCCCGGGCTGGGCCGCGGGAGCCGGGCCGGGGCCTGCACAAGGCGGCGTCTGTGGAGCTGCCGCAACGCAGGAGCCCCAGCCCGGGGGCCACCCGCCTGGCCCGGGGTGGCCTGGGCGAGGGCGAGTACGCCCAGAGGCTGCAGGCCCTGCGCCAACGGCTGCTGCGGGGAAGCCCTGAGGATGGCAAGGTCAGCGGCCTGAGGGGTCCCCTGCTGGAGAGCCTGGGGGGCCGTGCGCGGGACCCCCGGATGGCTCGGGCTGCTTCCAGCGAAGCAGCGCCCCACCACCAGCCCCCACCCGAGGCACGAGGGCTGCAAAAGAGCAGCAGCTTCTCCCAGGGAGAGGCGGAGCCCCGGGGTCGGCACCGCCGCGCGGGGGCGCCCCTCGAAATTCCCATAGCCAGGCTTGGGGCGCGCAGACTCCAGGAGTCTCCCTCCCTGTCTGCCCTCAGCGAGGCCCAGCCGCCCAGCCCTGCGCGGCCCAGCGTCCCCAAACCCAGAATCCCTAAGCCTGCGGAACCTTCCGCCGCCACGCCCATCGAAGCTCCCCAGCCCCTGGAACCCCAGCCCGCCCCTGAGAAGGCCCGGGAGCCCACGCCAGAACCAGTGCGAGCCCCCGAGCCGGCACCGCCCCCCGCGGTTCCGCAGACCCTGGCGCTGCCCCTCACTCCCTACGCCCAGATCATGCAGTCGCTCCAGCTGGCCGGTCACTCCCCGCCCCCGCAGGGCCCCGCGGCACCGGCGTCGGGGCCCCAGCCCCACGCGGCCGTGTTTGCCAGGGTGGCCTCCCCGCCTCCAGGAGGCCCCGAGAAGCGCGTGCCTTCGGCCAAGGCTGCCCCAGTGGTAGCCGAGAAAGCCCGGGTCCCCACGGTGCCCCCCAGGCCAGGGAGCAGCCTGAGCAGCAGCATCGAGAACCTGGAGTCCGAGGCCGTGTTCGAGGCCAGGTTCAAGCGCAGCCGCGAGTCGCCCCTGTCGCGGGGGCTCCGGCTGCTCAGCCGCTCGCGCTCTGAGGAGCGCGGCCCCTTCCGCGGGGCCCAGGACGAGGACGGCATCTACCGGCCCAGTCCGGCGGGAACCCCGCTGGAGTTGGTGCGCCGGCCCGAGCGCTCCCGCTCGGTGCAGGACCTCAGGGCTGTCGGGGAGCCGGGCCTGGTCCGCCGCCTCTCGCTGTCGCTGTCCCAGAGGCTGCGACGGACGCCGCCCGCGCAGCGCCACCCGGCCTGGGAGACCCGCGGCGCAGACGGGGAGAGCTCGGAGGGCGGCAGCTCGGCGCGGGGCTCCCCGGTGCTGGCGGTGCGCAGGAGGCTCAGCTCCACGCTGGAGCGGCTGTCGAGCCGGCTGCAGCGCAGTGGCAGCAGTGAGGACTCCGGGGGCGGCTCGGGTCGCAGCACGCCGCTCTTCGGACGGCTGCGCAGGGCCACCTCGGAGGGCGAGAGCCTGCGGCGCCTGGGCATTCCGCACAACCAGCTGGCTGCTCAGGCCGGCGCCACCACTCCCTCCGCCGAGTCTCTGGGCTCCGAGGCCAGCGCCACGTCCGGCTCCTCAGGTGAGCAGGCTCGGAGAGCGGAAGATGGTGTCCCCCCGCCCCCCGCCGCAGAGGAGCGCTGGGAGGAAGCAGGGGGTGCTGGAGGCCCAAAGGGTGCAGTTGGCCGGAGGGGAGGGAGGCAAGGAGGCAGAGGCTGCGATGGGAGCCGGGAAGGGTGGGGGCCAGAGGTTCTTTTCTGCTTCTTTGGGCTGAGGTCTGGCACTGCCTGGGCAAACGCTCATGGGCCTGGCTGTCCACAGCTCCAGGGGAAAGCCGAAGCCGGCTCCGCTGGGGCCTCTCGCGCCTGCGGAAGGACAAGGGCTTATCTCAACCAAACCTCTCTGCCAGTGTCCAAGAGGACTTGGGTCACCAGTACGTGCCCAGTGAGTCAGGTGAGAGGTGGGCTGGGTGAGCACTTTCCCGCTCCAGTCCTGGCTGCGGGGGACGCGGAGCACCTCTGGGAACAGGACAGCCGCGGAAAAGGCCAGGAATCGGGAGAACAATGCTAATCATCGAAGCAGCTGTCATTAATTAGCAAAGCCAAGGGTCCTATTAAGCATTTTACAAGCTTTGTCTCATTCAATCCTGCAGCATTATTTAGCAACGATTATGGTCATTGTACAGGTGAGAAAACAGGCTTAGTGATGTGATACTAAGTAGCTTGTCCAAGTTGCAGAGCTAGTGAGCGGAGTAGCTGGGGTTGGACTGTGTGGCCCTCTGGAACTAGGGCTCCATACTTAGGTTTTTCTTTGAATGACCTCATCTCTCGTAGGAGTTTCTAGAAGGTTTCTGTGTCCCAGTGTAGATTTGGAGACGCTCGAGATCACGTTCCTGTTAGCCAGTGGTGGTGGCACATGCCTGTAATCCTAGCAGTCCAGGAGACTGAGGAAGGAAAATAGCAAATGCAAGCCCAACCTGGGCAATTTAAAACCTTGTCTCTAAAAATTAAATAAGATAAGTAATAAATAAATAAAAATAAGGAGCGGGGTGCACTAGTTCAGTGCAATCTTCAGGACTGCCAGGGTCCGGGATCCTGTTCCTTTGCCCTGTCCCCTTGAGGCATGTGTGCGTCTGTGTACCCTCCAAAGACACACTTTGCTCCCAAGTCTGGACCGTGCCCCACTCTGTGTTTCTCCACAGCCCTGAACACATGGCTGCCTTTCCTGGTCTGCCTTCCCCTCACAGAAAATCCATTTGCTAGGGAAAGCGGCCATCAGGACTCTTTGGGAATCTGTTTCATGCCCCAGTTCCTGAGACTGCAGGGAGGGAGGCATTCTCCACCTTAGGCCATTTGACCTGAAAAGGAACTTTACTAAAGGACTTGTGAGGCCAGATTTCCCAGACCAGCAGGAAAGATAGCAGCTGGCCACCAAGCAAAGCTGCACTCCCCATCTTTGGAAGCCACCAACTCTGCTTTTGCCCAGTTCCTGGTTAAGTTGCTCAGAGTGCTTCTGGCCTTGCCGTGGCTGGAAGGGACTGTGTCCAGCCTTGGCCAGGGCTGTGGGACTGCAGGGAGGGAAGCCAGTTGGTGGGGGAGGGTGGGAAAGCGAGGAGAAGGAGCACATCTAGCAGAGAGGCCTGGGGGAAGCTGTCCCTTCCCACCTGGGGCCTTGCTCCTGCACTCCATTTTGCTTGTACAGCTGATTTCCTGCTGACCAGTGTGAGTGACCTCATCCTCCTTCTGTAGGAAGCAGCCTGTCCCAGGGCTAGCCCTGGGGAAATGGGGGCGGGGGTGCCAGAGCTAGGCTGGGTCACCTGTCACCTCTCCTGATCTCCCTCTCTGCCCCCTGCCCAGTGTCCTTGCAAGCGGTAGCCATTGATGAGACCGTGTCCTCTTTAGGAAATGAGGGCACAGTAGGAGGGGCGCATGCTGCTACCCTGACCACTCCCACCTGCCCGGCTCCACCCCACTCCCAGTCCTCCAGGTGCTGAGGCAGGCAGCAGCTGGGCTCCCAGGGGTCTTCTCTCTTTGCCCAGCTGAAAAAAAGAAAAAAACTCTCCGAGTCCCCATAGACAGACCTGATTGGGATTTTCCTAAAGGTGCCTTCCAGGGATCATGAACTTAAATTCCTCATGGCATTGAGCCACAGGCCAGCTGCTGGAGCACAGACCTTGACCCCCGCCCTTCCATGGGCAAGGCTACCAGCCCATGGCGAAGTGGCTTCTCCGCTTTATTGAAGCAGCTTTTTTCCGGGTTCTGCTCCTGGCTTCTCTGCTGGGCATATTAATGAGATAACACTAACAATCACAATAACAGCTGATGTTTATGAGCGCTTATTTCCGGCCTGACACATGCTAAGCACTTTATGTGCCTTTTTTTTTTTTTTTTTTTTGCGGCACCGGGGATTGAACTCGCAACCACATGCCTGTCAGACAGGTGCTTAAGTCACTGAGCCAAACTCCCGGCCCTGGTTTTTTTGAGGCAGAGTTGCACTGTGTAGCTCAGGCTGGCCTTGCGCTTGCGTTGTGGCCCAAGTGGGCCTCGAACTCACAACACTCCTCCTACCTCAGTGCATGCCTCTTTTAATTCTCTCAGGAACCCTCTGTGCTTGGTATTATTATTTTCCTCAGTTTCCAGGAAAAAATGGAGTTTCTCAGAGGCGAAACGACTCACCCAAGGTCATGTAGATACTGTTTCTTGCCCTATCCAATGCTTTCCTCACTTAGTAGATCTGAAGAGTATGTGGAAAGTCGGGGCACCTCCCCTGGGCCCCAAGTGGAAAGACTGGCAGGGAACCGGGCGCACTTCTAGGGGTCGAGCTGCCCTCAGCTCACTGTTTCCTCTCCGTTCCCTTCTCTCTTGTCCTGTGATAGCCTAGAGGGAGTGGGTATTGCAGAATATTAACTGTGAATGTTTACAGTGTTTGTTTTTATTTTAACAAATCCTTGTAGAGCACTTACAGAACCTGCTCTACATGATTTACAAGCATGAGTTATGTAGCAAGCATCTTCAATAATCAGTGCAAGGAAAAAACACTTCTACACATGCTGAGGTCCCAGGGAAAGTGATATTGGCCCCAGAGAAAATTCTCAGGGGCATAGTGTGAGGTTCCGTTCCCACATCTGGCTGGGAAAAGGCCACCGCACTGTGCTCGCTGCGGGCGCCACCTTGTCAAGACACACGCACCTGCCCCTCCCTCGGCAGTGTGTGGCCAGGGTCCCCACGCAGATGGCTGTCTCTGCTCTCCCTCCAGACTTCCCCCCAGTCTTCCACATCAAACTCAAGGACCAGGTGCTGTTGGAAGGGGAGGCAGCCACCCTGCTCTGCCTGCCTGCAGCCTGCCCTGCACCCCGCATCTCCTGGATGAAAGGTGAGATTATGTCTCCCATAGAGGAAGGGTGGCAAGAGGCCCCAGGTGTAGGCCTTGGGGTGCAGGACTGGTGGGTGCCTGGACATGTGGGGCCTCACTCTTCAGCCCCTCCTGCTCCTTCTTGTGCCCAGACAAGCAGTCCCTGCGGTCAGAGCCCTCAGTGGTCATTGTGTCCTGCAAAGATGGACGGCAGCTGCTGAGTATCCCCCGGGCGGGCAAGCGGCACGCTGGGCTCTATGAGTGTTCAGCCACCAATGTCCTGGGCAGCATCACAAGCTCCTGTACCGTGGCTGTGGCCCGTGAGTGTGGGGCAGGGCCCGAGGGGATAGTGATGGAGACGGTGGAGCAGGGCTCAGTGGACCTTAACCAGGCCATCACTGCGCTTTTCCTCTTGCCAGGTGTGCCAGGAAAGCTAGCTCCCCCTGAGGTGCCCCAGACCTACCAGGACACTGCACTGGTGTTGTGGAAGCCGGGAGATGGCCGGGCGCCTTGCACGTACACGCTGGAGCGGCGGGTGGATGGTGAGGGCCAGGGCAGGGTGGCGGATGGTGGTGGCAGGTGGCGTGTAGCAGAACCTGGGAAGATAAGTGTCCTTTCTGGGTAGAGGTCCCTTCTCTGGGCTCTTGACAGACAGCACTGGGAACTGGGGTCACCCCTTCTTGCCCTCAGCCCCAACCCCGTGCTGCCCACAGGGGAGTCTGCCTGGCACCCAGTGAGCTCGGGCATCCCTGACTGTTACTACAACGTGACGCACCTGCCAGTTGGTGTGACCGTGAGGTTCCGTGTGGCATGTGTCAACCGTGCTGGGCAGGGGCCCTTCAGCAACCCTTCTGAGAAGGTCCTCATCAGGGGCATCCAAGGTCAGTGGGCAGGAGGTGGGGGTGGCAGAGCCAGGAAGGGGTCTCCCAAGAGCTTCACGGCTTTGCTCTCAGGACCATGGCAGTTTTTTCTTTGTCTCTCCTTAGATTCTTCAGCCCAGCCATCTGCTGCTTACGAAGATGCCCCTGTTACCTCAGGGCCGGCCAGGGCCCCACCTGATTCTCCTACCTCACTGGCCTCGATCCCAACTCCTGCTCCTCTAGCCCCCCAGTCAGCTGCTCTCAGTCCCTTATCTCCCCCCACACTCCCTAGCCAGGCCTTGTCCTCACTTAAAGCTGTAGGTCCAGCACCCCAAACCCCTCCACGAAAGCACAGGGGTCTGCAGGCTGCTCAGCAGGCAGAGCCCACCCCACCCAGTGCCCAGGTCACCCCAAGTGAGCCCAAGTCTTTCGCCTCTGACACTGGGACCCCAACCCCAGCCTCCACCCCTCAAGGAGTGAAACCAGCGCCTTCCTCTACCCCCCTGTATATGGTGACTTCCTTTGTGTCTGCACCCCCAGCCCCTGAGCCCCCGGCCCCCGAGCCCCCTCCTGAGCCTGCCAAGGTGGTAGTGCAGAGCCTCAGCCCGGCCAAGGAGACGGTCGGCTCCCCCGTGCCAGAGGGCACCACGGCTCTGCGACAGGGCCTCCCCCAGAAACCCTATACCTTCCTGGAGGAGAAAGCCAGGCAAGCAGGGCTGGGAAGGAGAAGGATGGGGTGGGGGCAGTGTAGAGGGGGTGTTGAATGTGAAGACAGCTGGGGTTCAGAGAGCAGAGCAGACTGCCCTGGACAGGCTCGGGAGGAGGTGGACACAGAGGGCCTTAGAACAATGGCGTTCAGACAGGCCAGGCACTGTGCTGAGCTCATTATCCATATACTGTCTCTAATCTGAAAGGGAGACACTGCCTTATTAGTATCACCCATTTCTCAGATGGGAAAACTGAGGTTGGGAGGTTACGGGAGTTGCCAAGGTAGAGAGCTAGTGAGTGCACAGCTGGAACTGGAACCTTGGTTCCTAGGGCTGAATTCTGCAGCCCACACCAGAGCCACTGCATGCTTGTCCTCAGGGTCCCTTTAGTCCTGTGATAGGAATGTGCCCTTCTGAGCCTGTGGCATCGCCTGCACACACAGGGGCCGCTTTGGTGTCGTGCGAGCGTGCCGCGAGAATGCCACCGGCCGGACATTCGTGGCCAAGATCGTGCCCTACGCAGCTGAGGGCAAGCGGCGGGTCCTGCAGGAGTATGAAGTGCTGCGCTCGCTGCACCATGAGCGGCTCATGTCCCTGCACGAGGCCTACATCACCCCTCGGTACCTCGTGCTCATCGCGGAGAGCTGCGGCAACCGGGAGCTCCTCTGTGGGCTCAGTGACAGGTAGCCGGACATGCCAGGGCTGCAGGGAGGAGAGTGGAGGGGCTGGGCTGGGACATCACCTGCGACCCCTGCCGCCCCCCAGATTCCGCTATTCAGAAGACGATGTGGCCACTTACGTGGTGCAGCTGCTACAGGGCCTGGACTACCTCCACGGCCGCCATGTGCTACACCTGGACATCAAGCCGGACAACTTGCTTCTGGCCTCTGACAATGCCCTCAAGATCGTGGACTTCGGCAGTGCTCAGCCCTACAACCCTCAGGCCCTGCGGCCCCTAGGCCACCGCACGGGCACCCTGGAGTTCATGGGTGAGGGGCCCCGCTGCCAGCCAGGGTCTGGGATGGGACATCTGCTATGTGCTGTGTTTCATGTGCTTACTGTATACAGTATACAGCAGTGAGTCCTTTGTGTGGATTTTATTCCCCCAGCGGATCTTTACCAAAGCCTAGAGTGCGGCATAGTATTACCCCGTTTTTACAGAGTAGGGAACAGGCACACTGAAGTTCAGTATTTGTCCAATTAGACAGTTACAAATGGTAGAGGCGGGATGTGTGAACGCTGAAAAGACGGGAGAATCAATTACTGCTTTATATACATAAGGAAAACCAGCTGTCATTTAACTACCTGCTAAACATTTGATGTTTATCATCTTTATTCTGTGGGGTTATTCTATAAACCACACTTTCCAGGTGAGACAGTGAGGCCAGGCAGGTTTACTACGTTGCCCAGGGTCCCGTGGGCGGAGCGGCAGGCCTGGGATTGTTGCCAGCTAGGCTGGTTTCAAAGGCTCTTAATCTTGGTGTTGGCCACACTCCTTGTGAATGAGAGTCCTACCTTGGAGCCGATCCAGGGAAATTGGTGACCCTGCTCCTCAGCTCCTCTGGACTTCTAGGGATGCTGTCATTCAGTTCTTGGGCGCATCCCTCAGGCCGCCTACATCCCCGCTGGGAGCCACCCCTGCTTTGGGCCTGCCGAGTGGCCTCCAACGCCTAATGCTCTGGTTGTGCCCACAGTCCGGTGACCTGGGCGTTGCCCCTACTCTTTAAGCCCTTCCACTCTCCCTGCTCCCCTGTCACTGGGTCAGCTCAGCCTCTGTCTCTTAGCTCCTGAAATGGTGAAGGGAGAACCCATTGGCTCTGCGACGGACATCTGGGGAGCAGGTGTGCTCACCTACATCATGTGAGTACTCCCCCCTCCCCGTCTCCTGCTGCACCTTCTCCCTCGTGCCCTGCCTCCCCAGCACGCACCAGGTATATGCAGGGCGGCCCTGTCCCTGAGCACTGGGGACCTGGAGGCCTGGGGGTAGACCCTGAGTCCACACTAAGGCCGAGAAGCCATGAGCGGCACAGCTGGAACCATGGCAACTGCACTGTCTTCCACAACAGGCTCAGCGGACACTCTCCATTCTACGAGCCAGACCCCCAGGAAACAGAGGCTCGGATTGTGGGGGGCCGGTTTGATGCCTTCCAGCTGTACCCTAACACATCCCAGAGCGCCACCCTCTTCTTGCGAAAGATCCTCTCAGTACATCCCTGGTGAGTGGGGCCCCACCCGCCAACCCCCAGCATTTCCTGCCCTTGACTGTAGACTGACCTGGCCCCACCCGGCCAAAGACCCCCAAGTCTTCCGCTGCTACTTCTACTGGATGGCGGTACTGCCTGCCATTTCTAACTCATAACAAGGTGGGTGTGGTGGCGCACACCTGTCATCCCTACAGTGATCCAGTGTCACGCACGCAGTGGCGGGCGCAGAATCCAGTGGTGGGTCTTGGGGAGGGCGGAGCCCTCGGGCTCCAGGAGTCACCTGTCCTGGCTCAGTGTCTGAGATCTGGCCTGGCCTGGCAGGAGCCGGCCCTCCCTCCAGGACTGCCTCACCCACCCGTGGCTGCAGGACGCCTACCTGATGAAGCTGCGCCGCCAGACGCTCACCTTCACCACCAACCGGCTCAAGGAGTTCCTGGGCGAGCAGCGGCGGCGCCGGGCTGAGGCTGCCACCCGCCACAAGGTGCTGCTCCGCTCGTACCCCGGCAGCCCCTAGCAGCGGCACGGACCACACCCGGCTGCTGCAGGCTGAGACTCGGGTTCCCACTGATGCCGCGGGACATTCCAGGGCCCACGCTGAGCCGGCTGGACCTGGGGCTTCGGATACCACCAGCAGCAACATCTAGCCAGGCTATTACCTCAAGGACCTGAGGGGGCAGAGGCCCAGGGACTTCGGCCCGATGCCACCCTGGCCAGAGCAGAAGACCCTTGGCTAGGCTGAGCAGGGGTTGAAACAGGAAGAGGGGTGACAAGGGAATGGGGGAAGTGAAGAGGAAGGAAAAGTCGCCAAGGGATAGGGAGGGGAGACTTTCAGAAGGTTCTGGGGGTGGGGGGCACAGTGCATCTCAGGGAGGACCAGGAGGGTGCGTGACTGAGAGGAGGGGGAGGCAGGCGCTCAGGGTGTCAGGGCACTGGGCTGGGAATGTATCAGTGAGGCAGGGACAGGACACGGGAAAAGTGCCAGGGAGGGAGCCAGGATGTGAGCGACGGCAGCGAGGTGGGGAGAGGGGAGCAGGACGCAACGGGAGTGGGGTGGGCAGGCAGCTGGCCAGCGGCACCCCCAGGAGAAACGGAAACTCAGAGAGATTGGAGTGAGCAAGTAGGCACCCAAGCTGGATCCTTCTTCCTTCGCCAGCGGATGCAGCTCTGGGCACTCCACGGCGGCCCAGGGATGTCCCCACCACCCTTCCATGGCCTTTGCCCTTCTTCCTATTCATATTTATTTATTTATTGCCTTTCATGAAGTTTTCCCTTCCATCCAATCCCTATTGCCCATGTTGTCCTGACTACTCCCCCCACCCCACCCCACCCCCCGCCAGTCATCCAGCTGTCTGTGCAGCTCTGTCTGTCTGTCACTAGGAAAATAAAACCGGCAAGCAGCAGAACCTATTTGTGGTCTTTGGGGAGGGCTAGGGGGCATTCCTCGGATGGGACCCTCAGTGACTTTCTATGATGACGACATATTTGAGGATATCCTGGTTAGCACAATGAGATTTCCTCACCCCCTCCCTTGGCTCCTGGGAGCCCTCATCCCTCCTGCTTCTCAGAGGGAGGAGGCTGCAGTTTGCTGCTTGCCCCAAAGCTTCTGGAACTCTGGCAGACCCACCAAGTCCCTGCTACTACTCTCCGGTCAGAGCACTGCCTCTGCTCCCATACTTCCTTCTCATATCTTAGGGGATGCTAGGCTCTGGCATGGACCAAACCACACCCCAGACCTGGCTCAGCTTCTTTCACTCTGGTCCTGCACCTCACCAAGGAAGATGCACTTTGTCCTTGATAGCTGGCAAGAAGGAGTTGGGCGAAGAGCTGCAGAAGAAACAGGCGATTCCCTGGCCCCAGCCTCTTGGGGGCACGGTGTAGATGAGAACCCACAGAGCAGCTGTGGTTGCTCTGGCTGACCATGTCCAGCATTTTTCTGGGACTGAGGGACACATCAGCCTGGGTCTTCTTGTCCCCTGGGCAAGTTAAAAGATCTGCTGGGTGCTAAGGCACCTGGCTCTGGCTGCTCCCCTGCGGTGCCACAGAACAGATGGACACTGGGTCCTAGAACTGAGCTGCCCTGCCCTGCGGGGAGAGGAAAAGAGGAAGTCAGATTCCTTGTGTGCAGAGGCTGGTTCCCCGACTGCCTAGCAAACTGTTCTTGGCAAACAGGAAGGAAAAAAGCCTCCAACCACAAGCACAGAGAGTTGGCACTGGTGCGTTGCCAAGTGAGTTTGAGGCCGCTTGGCTTCAGTTCCAACAGCCCTCTGTCCAGCCCTACCCAGCCTCTCTGGCTTCCCAGGACCTCAGGGAAGAGGCGAGCCCCATCATCATAAAATAACAGGATGCTAAAGCCAGCTGGAAGGGATAAAAGAGACACCTTGCCCACCTGTCATTTTAGGGATGAAGATATACAGTTTGCCTGCAAGAAGCTCTAATCCCCTACACACTGCAAATGTTTTCATGTAAAAATGAGGTGCCTCAACTCATATCTTGATAAATGGTAAAATTCCTTTCTGCTGTCCCCCCTCCGATCGGGAGCTGCCTTCCCATCTCCATTGGAAATGGCATGTGAACTGCTTATTCCAAACCCAGAGAAGCAAAGGTAATTTATGTCAGCAGAGCTGTCAAAATTGCTCTGATCAAAAGGTGACAGTGCTCCACACCTGGACCAGGAGTCACAGTGGATGGAAGCAACACTCTTACTGGTGTCCTGGGTACCTCTTCACCCCAGGTGGTCAGATGTCCCTATGCCCTGGCTTATGTTCCAAAAGGGCTTGGCACACCAAGGGCTGGGGAGTCAGGAGTAGTGCTGATCTCCAGGGACAGTTAAGATCAGCCAGACTCTACCTTGTCGCATCAAGGGAGGCAGCATGGAAGGGGTAGGCATTGGAAGGGCTGCTGTTACTAAAAATCTCTCCCAGCCCCTCTCGATTTACCACAGTTTACCACCAGGGGGCACTGTGTGAAAATGGCACCCATCCACTCCTGGGGTAAGTATGGGTGTAAGGGAAGAGTAAAACTTTCCCTTACACTGACCCTGCCATGACTGCCTTTCTGGATCATGAAGTCCGGGGCTACTCTGGCTTCATTCAGGGACACCCGTACCCTCTTCACCTACATCACCTGAGGAAGGGCACGTCTGCCTGCCTGCATGGAGGCCGACCTGTGTGCCAAGCTGCTGCAGTACTGAGCTGAGTCTCTTGCTGTCTGGAAGCTGTGCCTGGTCCTCCTGGGAGTAGGAAGGGGGCCCCCTGCTTTGGGAGGGCATGGGGCTGCATCTGGCTGTACAGATACTGACATACAGTGTACCCCAGAGTCTCTCGGGTTTCCCCCCCATTGGGCTTGCCCCAGTGGCTGAGCCTAGTTCCAGGCATCCTCTGGCCATATAAATCAGCCACTTGGGTCAGGGGGTGGGCACTGGGGTCCTGAGGGAGTTGGGGGCAACCACATCAAAAAAGGCAAGGACTCTAGCGAGGTATATAACCAGGGTCTGTGCCTGAGTCCCTGCCTGTGCCCCTACTACACCATTCAGGAGAGCTCTGCGGTGCTCGCAGCCCAACCAGTCTACTGAAGTCCTTAAATCAATCCTTGCAGGGTGAGTTCACTCCTCAGAGAAGCCTCCGACGTTCCCACCCCTGATCAGGCAGGCAAAGGGCTGAAGGTCAGAAACCTCTGTCTCTGCCTGGACCCAATGTTTGTTCTCTCCACTCCCCAGTTGCCCAAAGCAACTGCCAAAAAACCTGTGGCCCCACTTCCAGGATGTACCCTGGATATCCACAACCCCCACCCCCACGTTCAGAGCCCAATCATTCGCATACAGGCCTCTTACTGGGGTGACAAGTGAGGGGGACCCTTGAAGCCCTAGAAAGGAAGGAAGTGGAATTACAGAGAGCACATTCCTGCATTTGGGATGGGGTGGGGATACTAAGCACAGTGACAAGAACAACTAGGGTCCCTGGACTTAGAGAAGAGAGGTGACTGAGGTGCAGAAGAGTGACAGGCATTTTATTAGGGTTCAGGGGCAGCCCACCTTCCTCCCCACCCCCAGGTCCCCGTTTAGGGGTCGGGTAGGCAGGAGACAGTGTGCAGGTGGACTGGGCTGCAGGCCCATAGACAGATCCCGGAAGAAGCTGCATGAAAAGGGGCCGCCGCGGTTGCCGGCACCGCTGAAGGATGTGGTGTGCTGATGAGGGCAGCGTGGCCAAGCTGACTTGCCGCTTTTCGGTCTTCCCGGACCCGTTCATTTGCTGGAGCAAGGACAGCAGAGCTGCGCAACAGAGCCAAGTATGCTTGAGGACCCTGACGTAGTGGTGCTGGTGCTGTGCGGCGAGGAGCCGGCAGATCCAGGCCAGTACAGTATCAATATCACCAACCCCTTGTGCCAGTGCTCCGACTCTGCATGCGTCCTTGTAGAAGGTGAGTGAGTGCCTCAGGGACAAAGACGAGGCTCACAGGAGCATTCACTCCGAGGGCTCCCACAGCCAGGTGCAGTGGTGCGTGAATATCTTGGGACCTACCTATTTCAGTTAGGGTTCTAGGGAGCCCAGCCCCAGGCTCAGAGAAGTCAGAGAAGTGGGCTTCGATCATTCGATTCCTCCAGGCTCCTAAGGGTCACAGAGCGAGCCAGAGGCAGAGCAAGGATTAGAGCCGAGTTTTCTGGCTCCCAATCCTGGGCAATTTGCACTACTCAGAGCTCCAAGGCACCGCACGATATGAGGGCATTCCCGCGCTTCCACCCACTGTGTCTCTTTTGATCCTCTATTCGACACCGGGGAGAAGGAGCAGAGAGAAATTCGGCTTAACAGCCAAGGTGAGGAAACCAGCGAAGCTAAAGGCTTGCTCCATGTCACACTAGGAGTTTAAGCGCCTCTCCTATTCAGGGTCGGGGATCAGTTGGATAGGCGATGCCTCCGCCCCTCTTCACCTCCAGGTCCCTCGCTGGGTCGCGTTCCCCTCCCCCTTCTTTAGTCCCGGCTAAAATTCTAAAAGGCCAAACAACGCGAAGGCGCACAATGGTACCACTGTAATGCTGACTGCAGAGATCTGGGGCGAGCCTCCCCCCAGCGTGGGCTGGACAAGGACAAGGAGGACATCGAGGAGAACGAAGGCAAGGGTGGGGACCTGCGTCTAGGGCAGGGTCTGGGGGTGGAACCTTGCCAGTTCTGTGCCCAGAAGCAGGCCGGGAGAGGGATGAGATGGGGGACAGGACAGCGAAGAACAGAGCTGGCAGATTAGCCTGGTCCAGGGCGCTGGTAAACTGACCGCAGCTTCCTCCTGCTCCTCTCCGCCCCCTCCCCAGGGTGTTCCTTCCAGATCGACGAGACCGGGGCCATCACCAGGACGCGGACCATTCGCCCGGCCACGCCGGAGGACAGCGGCAAGTACGAGGTGCAAGTGGAGAACAGCCTGGGGATGGACCAGGGCTTCGCGCGCCAGGACGTGGCCTGAAGGAACCCTCAGACCTCTCGTCCTGACCTCAACGCCAGGGGCGGATGGGAGCCGCAACCCTCCCGGGTCTTGCTCGATAAAACTGCTCTCTCTGACCCTCCTCGTGGTCCTGTGCTCCAGCACTGCGTTCTCTCCCGGCCCTCCACCCCCACACTTACTCCAGACCCGCAGGCCATGCTCACAGAACACCGGAGTCAGAGGGAAGTTTGGAGAGTGCCTAGTTCATGCTTCATTTTACGGTCAGCCCGAAATAGGCTCTCTCGCACCCTCGGACTTCCGGGCGGGCCCTCCCCTCCTGTTCTCCGCCCCGCGGGACGGGCGGTGCAGCCCGGACTCCGCCCTCCCCTCCTTCGCTGCGTTCAAGCCCCGTCCCCTCGTGGCTGTGCGCGCTGGCCCCGCCCCTCCAAGGCGGGTCACACTCCAGTGGTCTCCAGTCCCTCTTCCTCCATAACGTGGCCCTCCACTTTGGCCTCTGCCCTTGAGTCCATTCTGGGACAGCTCAAGTCCCCATCTTACACTCCAATCTCTGCGGCTCAGGCCCTGTTCCTTCTCATTTAGGCCCGCCCCTCGATTCTTTGGCAACGCCCCCGGCTGCCGCCACCTCTATCCCGCCGTCCCATAAAGTTAGAAAGGCCAAAGGAATCGTCGGAACTACAATTCCCGGCAGGCCGTGCGAAGCATTCTCGCGAGTTGCGAGAAGACACGTGCGCGGAAGGAGCCGGCAGTAGTGGGCAGCTGAACCGGCGTAAAGGGAGCTAGCGGTGAAGGGCTTGCTGTTGGGGAGACCGGAGGGGCAGGGGTAGGGGCAGGGACACGGGTACGGGCCCTGAACAGAGGGTTTGGGCCTATGTTCGTCCTGTAACCCCTGCCTGCGAGGAGCTTGGGATTATTGGACTGTCAGTTGTGGGGTTCAGAGGGTCAGCAGTGATCCCCCCAACCCAGAGATTCAGCAGCAGTCAGAAGTATTGCGATAACAGGGGTTAGTAAGTCCAGGGTATGGGATGCTAAGTGAACCAGGCTTTTGAGTTGGGCCTCAGCATACACAAGTTCGTTTTAGGGTTCATGTACAGCACATGGAGAGTTTTTGCTAGATTGGGGCTTCACCAAATGCAAATCAGTGTTAGTTCGGGACTTGGGGTTCACGCTTAGGATTGAATGTAAATATCTGGGGCCCACTTAAGGTTTGCGGTTCCGTATTCGTGGCTTACTGTTGAGATTCAGGATCGTATCGCTAGAATTTGAGAATCACTGGATTTAAGGTTTCAATTTTTCTCAGATTTGGGGGCTTAGAAGGGAGTTTGCTGAGTTTCTGAGTTTGCAGAGTGTTCCTGGCCAAAGGGAACTCTGTTTGTTTATATTTTGGTACCAGGGATCGAACTCACAACCTCGTGCCTGCCAGGCAGATACTTAAGCCACCGAGCTAAATCCCCGGCCCTGGGAACTCTGTTACATGAAATTGTGAGATGCAGATTTCAGAATTCGTGAGGAATCCCTGTGAAATTTGAAGGAATCTGTGCTGTGTTGTATGATGCATGGGACTTGTGAGGCATGGTGTCCAGGGAGGCACTATATTGAACTTTGGGTTTGCATCTTGAAGAAGGCTAAGCATTAGTTGGGGTTTGGGGTTTGCTTGGAATGTGAGATCTGAGCCTGATTTCTCTGTTGGGGTTTGAGGTTTAGGTAGCAACCATCATCATGCTTAAAGCTGTGATCCTGATTGGAGGCCCTCAAAAGGGTGAGGGCCTGGGGAATTGGGGAAGGGGTTGGGCTAGAGTGGTAACTGGGATGGGGGCAGAATGAGGCAGGAGACTGAAATGTTCTCTCTCCTCTTCCAGGAACTCGCTTCAGGCCTTTGTCCTTTGAGGTCCCCAAACCACTGTTTCCTGTCGCTGGGGTCCCTATGATCCAGCACCATATTGAAGCCTGTGCCCAGGTAACCCCATAGGCTCCTTTCTCCCATCTCCCTTCCTGCTCATCTCCTTCTTGCATTATTTCACCCTCTCCCAACCATGTTCTCATTAGGTGTAACTCTAAGGACCATCATTCATAGATGTTGGTATGAATGGTACCCTGAACTTGTGCAATACATCTGCCCCAATGGTTTCTCCTACTCTAGTCTCTCATCTGACCTCTTCCTTCTCAGATTTCATGCCTATTTTTAAAGTATGGACACTTTTATTTTTATTATTATTATTTTTTTTTTGTCGGTACTGGGGATCGAACTCACAACCTCGTGCCTGCCAAGCAGGCGCTGAAGTCACTGAGCCAATCTCCCTGCCCTATTTTTTTCAAGGCAGGGTTGCACAATGTAGTTCAGGCCGGGCTTGCTCACATTGTAGCCCAAGCCGGCCTCGAACTCGCAATGCTTCACCTACCTCAGCCTCCCTAGTGCTGGGATTAAAGGTGTGCACCACCATGCCCTGCTGACACTTATACTTAAATGAATGGGCTTTGAGAACATACTTTTTTTTTTTTTTTTTTTTGGCGTCACCGGGGATTGAACTCACAACCTCGCGCCTGTCAGACAGGCCCTTAAGTCACTGAGCCAAACTCCCAGCCCTGGTTTTTTGAGGCAGGGTTGCACTGTGTAGCTCAGGCCGGCCTTGCACTTGCGTTGTAGCCCAAGCCGGCCTCAAACTCACGACGCTCCTAGTGCCTCAGCCTCCCGAGTGCTGGGATTACAGGCAAGCACCACCACGCCCAGCTTGAGAACATACTTATTAGTGAAGTAAATAAGTCACACAGGTGTAAACGTCATATCGTTTCACTATTGTGACAAGCTGAAAGAAAGACTATGTATATATTTATGTATATGTATGTAAAAAATAAGATAGTTAAAAAAAAAAAGCACAGTGGCCTCCTTTGTCATCCACATGGCCTGTCCAGAAGTAAATTCAATGCCTCCCTTCACTGAACACCTCTGTAGGTTCTGCCTTCCCTTCTACACTTTGTCCCAGTCTTTTTGTCCCAAAAAGAATGACCTCAGCCAAAGCAGTGACTTAGGTCACACCTGCCTTTATGTTTACTAACCTACTGTGAGCCATTTTGAGTTAACTTTTGGATGTCTCAAGAAATTTTTGATGTGCAATAAGGTTTGGGGGTTTTTTTGCATGTGGATATCCAGTTGTTCTAGAATATTTATTGAAGGTACAGTTCTTTCTCCACTTAATTGCTTTTGCATCTTAGGCAAAAATCAATTGTCTGATATGTGGGTATTTATTTTGGGACTTCATATTGGTACCTTGGTGGTTTGTTTATCTTGATATCAATGCTGTTTGGTCAAGATTTATGTAACTTTGTGATAAGTCGTGGGATTGGGGAGGGTTAGAGCTCTAATTTTGTTCCTGTATCAAAGTTATTTAGACTATCCTGAGTCTTTTATATTTCTACAGAAATGTGAGAATCCAGCCGGGCGTGGTGGCGCACGCCTTTAATCCCAGCACTCGGGAGGCTGAGGTAGGCGGAGCATTGTGAGTTCGAGGTCGGCTTGGGCTACAACTCGAGCGCAAGGCTGGCCTGAGCTACAAGGTGCGACCCTGCCTCAAAAAACCAGGGCCGGGAGTTTGGCTCAGTGCCTTAAATCCCCGGTGCCGCAAAAAAA